>JAIPRM010001903.1:0-33859 GCA_025469315.1 Stegophylla sp. TES_Ste_2020 | reverse complement strand
AAAATTCGGATCAAAAAATGATGGTTTCCGAGTCGTTTTTGTCAAATTTTGGGTAGTTTTTTCCAAAAAAAAAATTGAAGAATTGTGAAATTCAAAAAATGACCTCTCTAAAGTACAATCTAGAGGCGAATCCGGTTTCAAAAAGTTATTGATCGAAACTTTTGGACAAGTATTTCTATACGAAAAAGTGTTAACAGAAAAAAAAAAGAAAAAAAAAAAATGGACATGTAAAAACACTAGCTTCTTCACTTTGTTCAGAATCTAAAATACCATATTTACCCAATACTGGTTTACCCTGGTAAATACCAGGTAAATATTGGGTATTTACCAATAGTTTTTTGTTTGATGAATGATGATATCCATCATTAATATTGGGACACCCTATGGAACTTTGTACTTTACCCCGAAAGGCGGTGATGGCGGCGGCGACGACGGTGGCAGTCGATCGATCGACGTTTTGTGTTTTGCTCACACGGCCGAATCGCCAAGCGACAACAAACAACAAAAACGCGTCAACATGCACGAATACACAAGCTCACATTTACACACAGACACACAATACAATTTACATGTGTACGACGTGCACACGAAAATGTGATATTTTATACAAATACTTACACGCACACGGACTTACATTCGGTCGAACCTTATAGCCACCACCTACGCCTATTTGCGTCCACCACAATCAGACATCTTGTATATTATAATTATTATTATTTAATCAGGGTTAGGATTTTATAGTTTTTGCTTATTATTTTAGAATATATGGGAAAAATTGCGGAGTATGCTATATATTACTACGTTTATTTCTATACCTATAAATTCAAATATATAAAAATTTAAGTCGCTTATTTTAATAATTTTTTTATTTCTAGTGCTATTTTCTTCAGTGTTTTGAAGATGATTTTTTACAAATGTACGTTTTTAATTTATAATCCGATATATTTTGTGTTATTTATAAAAAATCAGTATTTGAATTATTTTTATTATCACTATTGACTTAAAAATTATACGAATAATTAGAAACCTACATTATATTTCAAGTACTTTGTATTATATTTATATATTACTTAGGTATTTTATTTAAATCTCTTTATTCAATTTTGGAAATAAGTGATTATATCACATTGAAATGTTTGATATATTAGACAAATTATTTCCTCAAAATAAACATAATTTTTTGCTTATTTCTACATATTAAAACGTGTATTCAATAATATATTTTGAGGTCATACTATGTTTAAACGCTTTTTAATGCTACAAAATCCGAGCATCAAACAACATCAAACATTATTGCATGTTTGATATACTATGGACTCCTAGTTTCAAAACCAAATTTAATTTTGGTTTTGAAAATTTCTTCCTTCCATCCACAGCGATTAAACAGGCCTCGTAGTCCAGTTTTGTAAGCTCTAAAATTGCACCATTGAATTTATTTTTATCAGATACCACGAAATAATATTGGTACAATGTGTCAATCTAGTGGACAGTTGAATCACAATAACTCGAAGTTGAAAGGGGATGAAAAATCCATTTGAGTTATTTATTAATTGACGTTCTTAATTCAATTTATTATCCCAACCGATAAATCATTTCTTCAATAAGACGATTCTGAACGATAGAAGTTAATAATATAAAGAACAAATAAGAAAAAAAATGTTAAAAAAATGTCTAAAATTTTTTTTTCACATTTCCAAAATTTTCTTGCGCCAAAATCTTTCTTATATTATTTTCTATCTATGTTTAATTTTCATATAGTTCGGATCAAAAAATGATAGTTTCCGAGTCGTTTTTGTCAAATTTTGGGTAGTTTTTTCCAAAAAAAAAAAAAAATTGAAGAATTGAGAAATTCAAAAAATGACCTCTTTAAAGTACCATCTAGAGGCAAATCCGGTTACAAAAAGTTATCGATCAAAACTTTTGGACAAGTATTTCCATAGGAAAAGTTGTACACAGAAAAAATAAATAAACATCATTGTAAAAACACTAGATTCTACACTTCGTTCAGAATCTAAAATGCGTATACAATCTTATACTTTTAAACCACGACGACGGGTGTGATGTTTATATTTAACGATTTAGTAGATATTTGTGTTTTTTAACTGTTTGCAATGATAATATTACTCGACACATAATAATATATTGTTTGTAAGAACGCGTTGAAATAATAAACGACGGAAAAAATGAAAAAAAAAAAGCCGGACATACTTCGCTCGACGGGAGGTATTCTCTTGACGGGCGTATTAAATTTTAAAGGAAAGATAAATCATTTCTTCAGTAAAACGATTCTGAACGAAGAAAGTTAATAATATAAGAAAAAAAAAAATTTTTCAAAAAATGTCCAAAATTTTTTTTCACATTTTCAAAATTTTCGTACGCCAAAATCTTTTTTATGGGATTTTCAATCTATGTTTAAATTTTCATAAAATTCGGATCAAAAAATGATGGTTTCCGAGTCGTTTTTGTCAAATTTTGGGTATTTTTTTCCAAAAAAAAAAAATTGAAGAATTGAGAAATTCAAAAAATGGCCTCTCTAAAGTACAATCTAGAGGCAAATCCGGTTTCAAAAAGTTATTGATCGAAACTTTTGGACAAGTATTTCCAAACGAAAAGTTGTACACAGGAAAAAAAAAATAAAAAATAAACATCATTGTAAAAACACTAGTTTCTTCACTTCATTCAGAATCTAAAAGAAAAATCCGTGGTGACGAATAATAAAAGTGTTTTAAACTCTGATTCCGGACGAACCCGGGAAACCCGCGACCGGAATACGTTGTGTGTAATAACGTTAAATGTATATAAATTGGCGAGGGAAGACCCCACCCAAATAATAATAATGAAACGTTCGGGACAAAAACGACTCTAATCATTTCCCATCTCGGCGGCCCTTCGCGGTCTCAATCGCCCCACTGACGCGACCCCGTCAATATAATAATAATAATAATAATAATAATATTATACACTATTCGTTTTACGCTACGCTTTTTTTTTTTCTTCTTTTAACATCTTTAACGATTATTGCGTGATTTTCGCGCGCCAGAGTTAATAACTGAGAGTCGTCGCAGCAGAGTATAATATAAAAACGGCAATGAAATCTCTGCGCGCGCGATACGACACTCCCGGGGAATGAAATACCCCCCCCCACCACCACCACCACCACCACTTCGTAGAGCTCAGACGACTGCCGTGTGTCAGAGGAGGGGGGTGGGCGAAACGTTGGCAAATCTCCGCGTTTATAGTCGAAAAATCGGCTCACGAACTCGCACTCGTGAACTTTGGTAGCATTTGTACCAACCCGTGGCCATACCTAAATGAAGCATGGAATACGCTTAGAGTGACCTATTATTGGAAAGAATCAAATTACCGTATCGAAATATTGTATTCCTTGGTCGATCAATTACTTTAGCTCAATCAATCGAATTGTTATCATACTTTAAAATTAATGTTATTGTTTTCGTATATCTTATCTAATATGAAAATTTAAAGTGGTACCAAGCAAACGAGAAAAATAATTTTATTTTTCTCAAAATGGTCACTCTTAGCGTATTCCATTTGATTGCTTCAATTCACTATTATACGTAACAGTATACGGGTATGGCCCATCTACATATTCTTTACTCTATGATTTGTACTAAGACCAGAATCGTGAACATTTCTGACCCCGCGTGCCAAAATTAAAAGAAAGATAAATACATTATTTAAATTTGTTATTTTACACTCGTGCTGTAACCAAAATCGAAAATTCTAAATTCAGTAGGCGTGTTGTCTACTTATATATTAAACGACGACGGCTTAAATACTTATAGCGGGTCTTGAGGGTTATAGTACAACCTAAGTAGTACAAACGTATTCTGTAATTTAAAAAAAAAAAAAAAAATTCAAATAACATTAATTAAATAAGATTTATCGAAGACATTAGTGTCAAAATCGTCATTGCTTCCAACGAATAGTTTGATTTTTCTCCAATTGTTCCAGAAATTTGGTTTCGGTAGGAAGACTTTAACTCCCCAAATAACTATAAACAATGACTATTGTCAATGTTCACAAAATTTATTTCATTTTAATAGCTACTGAATTTACATCATTGTGTTGTTCGGATTCGTTATGTTAGTGTTCGTGGTTTGCTAGTGTTAAAATTTGATTCGTAAAACGCAAGTTTAATAATATAAATTAACAAAAAGGAACTTACTATATGTGTTTGGAATTAGGGCTTGCACAATGTAAAGATGATTAGTATTTTATCCGAATCGTAATTCGTTGTTCAGGAAAACGTTTTATTTAGAAATGAAATGTCTATCATCAAAAAAAAAATATGATATTTATATGGAAATGATTGACTTGACTGTTATAAAAGTGTTTTATGGAATATGAGATGGGATTTTTTTTGGGGGGAGGGGGGATTGATGAGCTATTGTACGTTTTAACACTTCCTGAAATTTTCAACATGGACGCATCTATGAGTGGGGGAGTACTACCCCTATATTATTATTTTTTTTTTTCGTTATATAACTAGACAGTTGAATGACGGTTCACATCGTGAGAGATACCTGCTGGTGAAATTTCATCAGAATCTATGGAAGTGTATAATAAACCTTGTATAACATCATACGGAATGACGGACGAGCAGATATGACGCAATAAGGGTTCCCTGAGTTCCTTTTGTACGGAACTTTAAAAACGCTCGTCACTTAAGACGCGTCCGAATAAATAGAAATATTTCGCAGTACAATATAACGTCAATATTGTAAGTCGAAAAAAAATTATTTGTGACGAACATTATTGTCTACGTGAATAGCTGTTGTTCACGGTTAGTTTATTAATTTTATTTTTATATCGAGTAATGTAAATCACTATCAATTTATTTTGAATGAATCAAATATCATGAACATCATGATTATCAATCAGTTTTTAATGGCACTTAATCTATCTACCCTGAAAGAAACAAGAGATAAAATATGAAATTTCTAAACGGTTTAGTTTCTGATCTGATTGATATTAACCTAACCTAATTGTTCGGAATAGGATTTCGAATACCGGGAATTACCCGGTCACAGGACCCATATACTACTTAGCTCCAGTTCCAAACGAAATATTTAGAAAATGACCCTTCATTAAAGAGAGCCATGTCTTTAGTTAATAATCAATCAATTAAAATATGAAGAGTTTCGAGTATAGGATATTATTAATTATAATAGCAATTAGTATAAATTGTTAATTAATATTATTTAATTTGGATTATAACTTGTTATTGTATATTATTATGTTACACTTGTTATTGCAGGCGTGGATTCAAGGGGGTGGCAAAGGGGTGATCGCCCCCTCCGTAGACTCAGATGAAGAATACTAGGATGTTTTCAAAAAAATTGTGGAAAAACCGACATATTTCGCACTATGGGTGTTCTTCGCACGTCAGGTGGAATACCTTTTTGGTGGATGTGTTGAATTTTAAAGAAATGATAAAAATAATTTCTTCAATACACCGATTCCGATTCTGTTCAGAGCTTCAGTAAATATGTTAATAATTGCCAGTATGTAATATTCAGAATGTTTAACAAAAATATGATAGCAATTTAAAGCAAGATTAGCCACCCCCGTAAATGTGTTCTGGATCCGCGCCTGTGTTATTGTATATTATGTATTGCTATGTTGTCAAAAGCCGAATGGCGTTTATATATTATATAAAATAAAAAATAAAATAAATAATAAACGTTTAGGAGTTTATAGTACGGGACATTTACAAAACGTATCGAACGTCTTGCACAAACATACGTATAAAAATGTGTGACGGAAAAATGTGAAATTGTAGTGGGGAAAAATTCGAATTTGTAACTATAAGTCATATTATGCCACTTTGGCAATATGACTTCATTCGGTTTCCATGACTTGTGTTGCAAGTTTTTAAAATTTCCTGCGTTGTGTCTTATTCATTAGGACATTGTATATCAAATGTGAGCCATTGAAAATCGGTTGTCATTGATTGGCCATTTCATAACCAAAAAAAAAAAAATCATGAGAATTGTTTTTGGGCTAACGATTCACGTGGGTAGGGTATCTATTATAAAGCGTGCGCGCGCGCGAGGTGGTGGTTGTGATGGTTTCGAAATTCGGAGGCCCGACGATATTTTTTCTTTTGTTTGTAGATAATACACACGCTGTGCCTTAATTGATATACTCGGACACAATAAATTGTCCAGAGCCTATAGTCTTACTAAGAGGGTAGTGCTGATGACAAAAAAAAAAAAAAAAAAAAAAGGATTGGACCGATCAATTCTAGTTTTAGATACACCCTAATGACGCGTGATTAATTGATTACACACACACACACACACACACACATTATATACAAAGGCTAGCACTTTTTGATCTGTAATACCCAATGGGGCAAATCGCCTAATTATTTCGATAGCCCAAAAGCATAAAATCACATTTCTATTATTTGGTACGATTATTAAATTACAGCCATTGCGTTTCAATATTTTTTTTAATGACTTTCAAAGTTAATATATAATTAAAATACTTAAACATTATAAACTTCATCGTTATTACAAAAAAATAATTAATTTTTAAATAGCCAATTACATATCACTCTGAGAACAAGAACTCAAGAAAAAACAGTTTTAAAGAGAAATAAAAATGTTAAAAGAACAATATAATCTTTGACCAAAATCGTTTTCATACTATTACCTATTTTCATCTAAATTTTTATAAAATTTGGATTTAAAAAAAAAGCTAAAAAGGCGTTTTTGTCAAACTTTGGGTAGTGTTCCCAAATTTTGAGGAAACTATTTAGAATTTCGAAAAATTTAATTTAAAAGAAACGATAAATCATTTCTTCAATAAAACGATTCTAAGCAGAGTTTCAGTTATTATCAATAATATAATATAATAATAATAGTTTCTATGGTTGTCATGTTTACAAATGTTATGATTGATGCCATGGTTACACGGTAGGTTAGGGGTGGTATGGGTAGGAATGTATGGTGGGTAGGGGTTTAGGGTTTTGGGATAGAGGAAGGGGATAAAGAACAGGGGATCAAGGTCTTGGGTTGAGGTAGGGGTCGACATCAGGGTGAAAGTCGAGGTCATGTTGGAGGAGGGTGTCAGATTTCTAGGTTGGTTCGGGGATGGGGAGGTGAATAATGGCGACAACTGTAAACCCTTTGAAATGATGCGAATTTTGAGAAATGCTAAGTATGAAGTACCATCTAGAACCGGATTTTGGTACAACAAGCGACTGATCGATATGCTTTTGGATCGATATTTCTAAATTGCAAAAGTATTAACAGAACGGATGATATATAAAAAAAAATAATAATAATAAACACCATAGTGAATTCATAAGCTTCTTCGCTCCGCTCAAAAAATCTAGGACCCCGCGAACAATATATATCGTACAATAATATGAGCAAGTGTAGTACGTAGTAGGTGTGTGTGCGACACGGGTAAAAAACAGGCAGCTCACTGGTGCACGGGGTCTGCCACCCCCCCCACCCGGTGGGGGGGATACGAACTGACGGAAATACGGAAATGTGGAACGACGACGTAACGTTATAAAGACTAGATAAGACGCGGCTGCACACAATGGTGTGTGTTGGTGGTGAAAAAGGAGAGGGTAGGGAGGAGATTTTTATAATTTGTTTCATCACCATATATATATATATATATATATGACAGTAGTTATAGCAGTACTATACACACACACACACACACACCGTCATATATATAATATATATTATACCGTGGGGCCACGGCGGCGTCGCGACGTTTCCGCAGCAACCAGTCCCTCGAGACGGACGCCTCAGAAGTAATCTTTGTTCCGTCTCCGAGACTCAATTAAACTTTAAGACGATATGCGCAAGCACATCTCCGACCCCCCCACCATCACAGCTAGAGGCGGCGGCGGCGTCGGCGGACCTATTCCCTCAACGACCTAACCTCAATATCCGCGTCTACTCGGAGCTGCGTGTATATACGAATATTATAATAATAATATGTGAGCGCGGGCGCACGCTCCGGCGTATCGCATTTTACGGCGAGTAAAAAAAAAAAAAAAAAACGAAACGAAAGAGTAATATTATACATAAAAATAAAACCGGGGAGAAAAAAAACCACCCCTTCCCCCACCCCTACCGGCGTGTACTACTATAATACAGCAATATACACTTTACGGGGACGGCGGCGGTCCGGCGGGAAATGCGCTGTTGTTCTCACGACGACGACGATGAGTTTTGTGCGCGCAATTACAATCAAAAAAATAAAAATAAAATAAAATAAATGAAATGCGAATAAGCCAAACCGAGGAGAGAAAATCTTTAGCCATTTTAATATGCCGCGGCGGCCCGATTCGTTACACACAACTAGGAATGGGGATTTTGAAGCGATGCAATTGTTACTATGATTATTAGTATATTTGTTTTGAAATGTAAGCAAAATATAAGTCGTGGGCGGATTATATTCATGCTATTCCTGTTTTTGTGAATTACGCGACAAACTCGACTGACTACTTTTCAGAATATTTTTACACATAATATTATCAATAAAATATTCCGTACTAAATATTGTACTAATTCGTCCGATAATTTTTCAAAACTCCGCTGTAAGTTGAAAAAAAAAAAATCGACAGCATATCATTTGTAAAAACACAATAAAACCATAAAAATAATATTTCAGATTATTTAAAAAAAAAAAAATAAATAATAATATATATCAAGATTATTAAATTTTTCAAAAATGAATTTAGAATTAGTATTTCATATTAAGAAGTCATTCACTGAAACTATTCAACATCAAGGTATTTCCAATATTTCTAAAATTCTAAAATAAAGTCTGCGTATCACAGTAACATTTTTTTTAATTGGTGAAAATTTACATTTTCTGCGACCACTATTTCGTGAGCTCAAAGAAAAAAAAGCCGGACATACTTCGCACATCGGGTGGGATTCTCTTGACGAGTGTATTGAATTTTAAAGAAACGATAAATAATTTCTTCAATAAAACGATTCTGAACGAAGAATATAAATAATGTGAAAAATAAATGAGAAAAAAAAATGCTAGAAAAATGTCCAAAATAATTTTTTTTTAGACTTCCAAAATTTTCTTACGCTAAAATCTTTTTTTTATTATTTTCGATCTATGTTTAAATTTTCATAGGGTTCGGATCAAAAGATGATGGTTTCCGAATCGTTTTTGTCAAATTTTTGGTAGTTTTTTCCAAAAAAAAAAAAAAAAATTGAAGGAATTCAAAAAATTACGTCTCTAAAGTGCCATCTAGAGGCAAATACGGTTTCAAAAAGTTGCTGATCGAAACTTTTTGACAAGTATTTCCATACGAAAAGTTGTACACAGAAAAAAAAAATAAAAAATAAAAATAAACATCATTATTGTAAATACACTAGCTTCTTCACTTCGTTCAGAATCTAAAAACCAATAATAATAAAATAAAATTGTAACGAAAAGAAGAAAATCTAAAAACACGATTTCCCAAAAATATAATTTTCAAAAATACCGTGACTCTTTTCCCCGTAGTAGGACAGTACCTCTCTTTCTCTTTATATATAAGACACATAAATTAGGTTTGCCGCGTTCGATACACGCGCCCGTGCACTAAATTATATTATATACTGGTCACTGGTGTCGAGAGACCGGTGCGATAATGGGGTGCAAAGAGTAATGCGCGCCGAGCTGTCACGGGTCATCCGCCTTGGACGGTGTTCCCACGGTGTGTGTGACCTCTACGACGTACACCTCCGAGACAGACGGATATAATATTTTATATTATTATTATTGTTTTTTATAATATGAATTTCGACTAGAACAGCGGCGGCGGCGGCGGTGGCGTTCGTATTGCGCACAATATAATAATAATATATTATAATAATATTAGGGCCCGGATTTAAATGCACTAAAAAAAAAAACAGCCAAAAATGCCCTTAAAAAATGCAATTAACCGTAAAAATGTCCTTGAAAAATACATTTTACCATGAAAATACTCTTAAAAAGGTCCTTTGTGTTTTTTCATATTTTTTAATTTGTTTTCTTATTTTCCATTTGCCAAGTCTAGGCGTCCATAAATAAAATGATAAAATATAGACATTATCGCAATTACAGAAAGATTTCTAGATATTTTTAAGGAAAATCCCAAAAAACATGAATAATATTTTAGATTAGTTGAATTTAAATCATTGATTCGTATTTTATGTATAGATACTATATACATTATAAAAATTGTAAGTATATTGTTGAAATATACCTTTAAATGAATAAAATGCTAAAATATGGTCTAAAAATGCAAAATAAAAAATTTACTAATGTGTTTTCTGTTACACGAAACAAATTATGTACTTGGAAAGCATTGCCTACGATCACCAAATTTAATATGTATTTTGCACTGGAATCCGAACCTTAATAATAATAATAATAAGAGAGTATTTTTCGCATATTTTTAATCGAAGAGTACCAGGGTAAGATATACATATTTTCAAATTTCTTCAAGTAAACTAAATACATAATATAACTATTAGCTATACCAAACAATTTTTTCATTGTTATTGTTCATTTTAATTTTCCTGTTTCGATTATAAATATCTTACTGGATAAATGTTAATTATTATCTACGTTAATACAAATATAATTTACTAATCCAATTCGAAATCAAATAATTACTATATTAATAAAAACAAATCGATTTTCACTGTAACCATTTTTTCTTTTTTTTTTTTATTTCAATTTGTATTCCACAGCAAAATGTTAATTTATTGCCATAACCAATAAATATGTTATTCGACTGATATTTTTATCGGTTTTAAATAAAAAGAATATTGTTGACGACGGATAATTTTTGCCAAGGACTCGTTAAATATTCAAAATAAAGTATTAGTTAAAAAAAATTTGCCGTTATTTTATTCGCGTTTTCTTTGGTTTTTCCTCGCGCTCGGAAAAAAAACTATTGATAATTTCTACGACGACGTTACACAAATCGATCGAAATATTAAATTATCCAAAAAGGACGACTCGTTTGCTTGATCATTATTTTTTGAGAGATTTTAAAATAAGTAAATAAGTATCACGATAATTGCGGTGATGTTTCTTTTACAACGGGTCCTGCGAATCCTGTGCAATGTATACGGTTAGGTGAATAAAGCGGTCGAGTAAATTCGCGGTATAGTTTCAATAGGTATAGAGTGGTTACGATAGATACGATAATAATATTATACCGCGGTAACAGTGTTTAGGTTAGACGTGTGATGTTATATGTTTCGTGCGCGATACATGAATAGGTAAGAGAGTAACCACCTCGTACACTACGAGTTGACAGTGGACGGGAAGGAGAAGGAAGAGGAGAAAACGTCATATAGTCTGTAGCGTACTACCACCACCACCCCCACCATGCACACTCTCGTTCACGGTGGCCCCAAAGATTTTTCAATTAAACTCAAAGCAGCCGCTCGACCGTCGACGAGCACGACGAAATGATAAATAAATAATTTCTAATATAATATCTATGAGAAAAAAAAAACGCCACCGCCCGATCGAAGAACGCGTCTATTTACCCGTTTCACGACACCAGTGGCGTACACCGGGGGGGGGAGGGGGCTAAAGGATTGTAGCCCCCTCCCCATTGTCCGTGTTATATTTTATTCTGTATGAAAGATAAAGCCGTAAAGGTTAAATTAAATTATATTTCTTGCAATTGTTTTATTATTTTTTTTTTTGTCTACATTTTTTTGGGTGACAACCTATAGTAGAATTAAGTTTTATTTAATCCTTAAACACGTTATTTTCGAAAAAAACCTAATACCACTGTGTGTAAAACAATTTTGTACAAAATTTATTTTATTTATTTATTAGTAAATCCAAAATATTGATACTCAAATCTATACAAATGGATTTTTGTTTTTTTAGAATTTACCATCTGTCCTATTAGTATTCATAAAATTCGATAAAATGCGCGAAATAAGACTCTTGAGACAATTTTCGCGGAATTTTTCGCTACCGCCACTGTGGTGAGAAAAGAGACGTTTGATCGAAAAAAAGTCGACGGCATTCGGATGGGGAAATGTATTCGTTACGTACGTCGCAAATATTCGATCGGTTATTTCATGCGTGAAAAAAACGTATTGCGTAGTCAAAGAATAATAAATAAATCGAATTTCCCATGTCAAGCCCCACGCGACGACGGCACACACTGTGAAATAGATGTGTCTAAATACTTGGTACATGGAATACTTTGAAAAATTTACATCAATAAGAGTTCTCAGTTACGTGTTGTTGTCACGTCGAAAATTCAAAAAAAAAATACATTTTATTCCTTATCAAATGGATGATTTATGGTCTATAGAAGGCGCGAGTTCGTTTTTAAAACACTAATTATTAGGGCTAGGGACTTGTAGCTCTAAAAAAACTTAAAATATGCATGCATTTATGCTTTAAAAATATGTAAAAATTCTAAAATAATCTCTTATAAAACATTAATTTTTCATTGTAAAAACTCAAAATATTTAAAAACTGTATTGTAGGTATATATATATATATAATTAATTCTTCTATTATTTATGAAATTTCATTTTTTTTTTTTTTGTAATCTTTATTCTTTTTAAGCGTGTACATTTTCAACAAATAAAAATATCAAATAATATTCAATCTGTTCGGTTATTCGGGGGAATATTTTCCTTTACCAAGAAAACTCAAATTAAATATTGAAAAACAGGTGAAATATGCACTTAAAATTCAAATATAACCGAAATATGCACTTATATCGAGAAAAGAGTTAAATAATATGCAAAATATGCAAATTAAAGAAAACTGCATCAAACTCCTAGTGTTATGAAACGCATTTCTATATTACTTAGCTATGTTTTGAATGATTTTTGTAAAACATGTTAACTCCTATAAGTCCCTAGCCCTACTAATTAATTATCGAACAATAAATGAATATTGTATTTTTGTTCACTGAATATCCGATAAATATAATATTATTAAAATATATTTTGAAACTCTGTCATTCCCAAACCAAATCAACAATATTACAGAATATAAAAATGTTTAAAAATTAATTCAAGCCCTTAACAACTGAGACTACAATTAACTACTATAGAACTTTATACTTTGACCGCTTGAATTACGAATAAAATTCTAAACTAATTATTAATATTAGTCATTAAGTAAGATGTTTTCAATTTTTTTTTTTAGGAAATATTTTATTTATTCAAATTTATTCACATTATTAAAAATACAAATACAAATTTTAAACTATGTAATAAATAAAATTATCAATACCTCCTTTGAGCTAAGCTTGTGGCGGAGGCACAGAGTTAGGCACAAAAGTATTTTTTAAAACTAGATTACACTATTAAATTATTAGTTTAAACTTAAATTTAAAATATTAATATATTATAAACTATAAAATAATAAGTTTTAGCAACAAAAATGTACAAACATGGATATAAGAAATAATAAAATATAATTTAAAAATAAATAATAAGTTAACTAGCTGTCTGCATTAAATTTGTCTACTCATGAGTGTTAAGAATCCATTTATAGACGGATTTTTTAACATTTTTTAATTATTTTCAACGACATCTCTATCCAAAAGACTTTTTACAAAAATCAATTTTGACATTGAAATATGCTCTATGCTCTCTTTTATTTCGAATGTTTTTAAAATCAAACCACTCATCATTCACTGAACGACACATTTCGTGTCCGATATCTCACTGTATATGACTTACATATTATAATATTGTGATAGAGTAAAAGAATTCTCTCTCTATTTGACACTGTATGTCGAAAATCACATAAATAATTATTACACTCGTCTTATTCGTGTGGTCAGTAGTAATCTGCTTTCAATACGTCATTATAACATTATCGTGACAGGTATATATATATACACATTATTTATTTACTTTTCTTTTCTCTTCTCGTATGGGTAAGAAACCCAACACTGGATTTCTTTTTTCTTTTTTTTTTTTTCTATTTGTTAACACAACAAATAACCACTACTCAGGCAGTACCTACCTACGTGTAATTTTTTTTTTAATCCGACCCGAACGCGTTAATGGGTTTCCAGTCAATCATCCGACGACGATTCGACCCATTAGGCACTGGGTGGTGGACATAGGCTATTTATCCTCGTCAAACCAAAATAAACATATTATTATAAAAATGTCACGCGAGAATTCCTTTATTAATTTCGTGTTCGTGAAGATTTGGGTGCATTTTTCCCTAAACACAATATTTATAATCCTATAAAACGAGATTAAGAACCAAAGAGGTTACACAAATGGTAAAGAGCAGTGACGGAGAGTATATAATATATATATACATATATATATATATCTATATGTGTGCGTGCGTGTGTAACGAGACGCAATTAAAGTAATGGTGTTTGACACGGTGGAGAGAGAATAAAACGGTTTTAATGCTTAAACGACATTTCGGGTAGTGTACGTTGTTTTAGCTTTACTTTATTTTATTTTTATTTTTTTTTTTTTTTTTTTATAGTAACAAACAAAAAATAAAAAATAAAATAGAAGAAAGGGTCTCGGGGGACAATAATGTTCGAGGGGATCCAGGGACAGGCTTCAAAATAAGACCTGGGAATTGTTTCATTTTCTCGGACAATCATCAACGAGCTTTCCTTTTATTTTCCACTCGTTCGGGGGCCCTATCCTGTTCACACCGGTCAATGTCAAATTCCCGGACGGATGATTATCCCCGGGTCCCTTCTTTTTATCGCCTTTTCAAGACACTGCAATTCGATTTAACGCGTCTATATATACTCGTTTCCACGTCAATTTGAGACGATTTTCATTCGATAGAAAACGGTATATACGTATATATACCGCCACGTCGGTCAATAGTAGAATGAAAGAAATAACAATAATAATAATAATAATAAGATGAAATAAATCGAAGAATAAGAAGGGAAAATAACAATAGTAATAATAATATTAATGGATACATGTTTGGATCAAAGGGGATGTATGTATTTTAAAAATGTGACAATCGACTTTAACGGATCAATGAACACGACGACGCATCCTTTCTGGATCACATGTGTAAATATATTATTATTATATAGATGTTATTTGTGGTATATATGGGAATGTGTGTTCGCGTTACAGTGTCTTTGTGTATGTGTGTGTGTGTGTGTGTCAGCAGTTATTATATTATGCATGTAAGTCCGTCCAAACACATATAATATATATATATGTACTAAAGGCAAAAAAAAAAAAGGGCTACAGCACAAACATATTTTTGAAAAGGGATCGACAAGTGTATGATTAACGCACGCCGTTCCCGGAACTAGTGTCTATTGTGTACGATATTTTCTCCCACAAGGGAAGAGCAACGAATACAACAACAAAAGCCACCCAGAGAGTGTCGGGTACACCGAATATAATATTTTTCGACTAGGTCTCAACGATGACATATTCACGGGGCATGCCGATGAGAAAACGCGTACGAAACTCCTCGTCCGCATTATTTTTATAACTCATCACTGCGAATTCGCATTGGCATTCGTTTAAAAATCACCCGAGTGTTGCGAGACACGAACTCAAAATATTAATATTTTTGAATAACTGCAATATTATATTATGTAATTTCAAAATTGCAATAACACTAATTGTTATTGTTACAGATATTATTGTGTATTTTTTAGTTTTTAGTAAAACCATTTAATTTTTATCACAATCTGTTCTAAACAGCTAATCATCATGTGGCGAAAAAGTCTTTCAAAAAAATATATTTATGACACGAATTGCAAATGATAAGAATGTCAGAAAAATATTATTATGAACAAAAAAAAAAAAAAAATGATAACTACAAAACATTTATAATATACGAAATAAAACCGTTTAACGAGATGAATATAATAAAATTAGACGATTTGGTAAAACAATATTATATAATACGGTGACCATACGTCCTGTTTTATACAAGATTGTCCTTTGTTTCGGCTCTGTGTCCTGTTGTCCTGACAAACTTCTCTTAGGACGCTTTTTGTCCTGTAATTTCAAGTCTGTCTCATATTAATCTCGTTTTTTGACTTACTGTTGATTCAAAATTTTTTAAATTTTTGAAATGAAATTATTGAATAAAATAATGTAAGAATCTAGAAATCTTTTAAATACCATTAGATCAATTATAATCGTAAAATGAATTAACAAGTTTGTTTTAGAAAGTAAAGTATACAATATGCACGAATAAAGGATTTGAAGAATTTTTAAAAAGTATCAATTTAGTTTCATTATGTTATTTTATGCTATAATGTTTTTATATGTTTAAATTTAATCTATAATAGGTAGTTTAAAAATTATACTTTTGTCACAATTCAAAAACATAAATATATATATATATATATAAATGTAATACTTATTCATTAAATATGGTCACCCTATTATATAATAGCTTACAATTTTCCCTTCGTATTGAGTGACGTCATCAAACCATTAATTACAATATATATATATATATATATATTATAAAGTATAAAATACTCTCGTTTTCTAAAACGAGTGGAACCGCATTAACTACTTAATTCAAAATGGAACAGCTCGAAAAACGAAAATATTTATAACTGGAGTTCAGACTTATTGGATAATATTGTAGAAAATGTTCAATAATTGTTATATGCTGAAGAAATACCACACTTTTTTTTTTAATTTGTTATAAGAAAACTTGATTTATTATATTTTTCAACTTTTAATGAATAATCTAAATTTATTAATTTGTTAGTGTGTTTGTTATAGCACAATTATATGCTGGTGCGTCTTCTACTTCATTTTTTTCCATCTCTTAACTGAGTAAGAACAATTAAGACATTATTTCCTCTAATTGTCGTTTCCAACTAATAATACTCACATATCTTTACTCAACTCTATATAAAATGCTAAAATTGTATAATTTAATAAAATATTTCGAAATTTTTTTTCCCATAATTTGGATTTTTTTTACTACCTTTGTTATATGTAAAACCACTGTCTCTAATACACAAATGCAACAAGTCTCGAACTATACGTAGATACAATAATATTATGCAATTTGGATTTACTAATAAGTGTAATAAGTAAAATACAATTTGGCCAATTATAATTATTCGGAATACTCAAACGAAACAACAACAAGCTTATTCTAAAATCGAAACGTATAATTACTTTATTAAATATACGTAGTAATAATTACAGAGCCTAATTAAAACCAACTACAAAATACTACAATTGCATTAAAACCAAACAAGTGTGCGGAATACTGCAATATGAATACAGAAATTAAAATATGAAATAAAATAATGTGAGCTGATTGTCTGGAAAACATGCATATCTGCATGCGTACACACACATATTATAATTTGGGTCAACCTGATTTACCGTCGAAACCCACATGTTTATTTTGCAAAACAATCGACCGTATTCATTTGCCACCTGTTAACATTCGGGGGCCGAGACGTTATATAAAAAATAATTATTATGGTAATCAGTTGAACGACGACGACGACGACGACGTATAGTAAGTACCAGGATACGGGGGGTTTTATGGTGGGAAACACCACTGTTTACAAACCACGCAAAAGTCAAATTCAATAAAAAAAAACTATCCTGTTGAGCGTGTAACTAAACCGTGCGAATGATTAAAAATAAGTGGTAGTACCTTATGTTATATGGTTCAAAAACAACTGTCTACAACCGCGCACAACAGGTGAACATTTGCAAATCAAGACTTTTCCAAATCAAATTTGTCGTATTACGCGAATTAGCCGAAAGTGCTTGCAAAACTGGGTCATCAAAACGAATGACTAAATTTTTAAAAATCGATTAGTTTAATTGAAACGATTTGTTTATGTTCGGTGCAAATAGATAAGATGATATTTTTAATGATTCTTATTATAAACTAATAAATGGAATATTATATTATCACTATATTATAGTAGTTAGTAACTTACTTGAATTTAAAAATTAAAACCACCCCTTAAATAAAATCCTCGGCGCGCCCCTGATTACAATATTATGATTAGGCGCGAGAATGTTCAGTGTTCTTCGATAAAAATCGAATTACTGAAAGTTATTATCATCGCAGCGGTGGTGAAGAGACCATTTTTTGCTGGTATCGATATTTGAAAAACACCACCCCCCCCCCACTGTTCGGCTTCACCAATCATTATAATATTTCTGACCGATAGTTTGCCGCCGTGTTAAGTAGTATTGACTTCATAACATTTTCACTATTTCAAATCAATTGAAAAATTCAAAAAACAAAAGAATATTGTCGCATTTCAATAAATCTTTTCAAATCAGGCGCCCACTATAATGCGACGACGTCGGTCCGTGCGTTTGAAAATATGTTTTTGATATGTAAAATAAATTTTATTTTTTTTTTTTTTCAAAAAACCAAAAATCAAGTTTTTAACAAAAACGGATGAATGTGTATAGAGAGGTGTACAATTTCATCACCGAGTAACCGGGGCGAGTAGCTCACGGCGACCGTGCAACACATAAAGGTGAGTGTGAGAGTGTGTCCTCTCCTCCCCAACCCCCCCTCATCAGTCACCGACGCGTCGGTTAATTGCCCCGGCGATGACCATTAAGCGCTCGGGCCCCGTCGGGTTATGAGCGCTCGGAGACCCGTTCGGAAGTGCCGTTTATGGGTCCCAACAGGCGCGCAGCAGCCGACGTTCGACTCTTCCTCCGCCGCCGCCGCCGCCGTAACGAAACACGAGCGCGTGTCGGGGAACGACCGCAGAAGAAAGAAACGCGTGCACGATAAATATAAATCCTCCCGCGTCGAGCCCACGGCTTGAGCCGCAGAGAATTTTTTACAACCATCACACTAGACATCATTTTGCGCGTGCACTTTGCAGATTAAAAAAAAAAAAAAAAAACCGGACATACTTCGCACGATGGGTGTACTTCGCACGACGGGCGGTATTCTCTTGACGGGCGTATTAAATTTTAATAATTTTAATTTCAATAAAACGTTTCTGAACGAAGGAAGTTAATAATATAAGAAAAAAAAATGTCCAAAATTTTCTTGCGCCAAAATCTTTTTTATAAGATTTTCTATTCTAAATTTTCATAAAATTCTAATCAAAAAATGATGGTTTTCGAGTCGTTTTTGTCAAATTTTGGGTAGTTTTTTCCAAAAAAAAAACATTGAAGAATTGAGAAATTCAAAAAATGACCTTATTTAAAGTACAATCTACAGGCGAATCGGGTTTCTAAAAGTTATTGATCGAAACTTTTGAACAAGTATTTCTATACGAAAAGTTGTACACAGAAAAAAAATAAAATAAACATCATTGTAAAAACACTAGCTTCTTCACTTCGTTCAGAATCTAAAAAATTTTCCTCTCGCCGTCCGTACGATATTACTGATGTTACACGCTAAGCGGCTATTTATTTGCAAACCCGGAACCGCAGTACGCGACACACTCGACTTCATCATGACATCAAGAATCGCTCTCGGTATACTTTAAAAAAAAATGTGTACTTCGCGCACGTTAGGCGGGATTCTCTTGACGGGTGTATTGAATTTTAAAGAAACGATAAATCATTTCTTCGATAATCGAACGATTCTGAACGGAGAAAGTCAATATTATATATTAAAAAATAAATGTTAGAAAAATGTCCAAAATTTGTTTTTAAGATTTCCAAATATTTTTCTTGCGCCAAAATATTTCTCGTATTATTTTCTATCTACGTTTAAAATTGCATATGGTTCGGATCAAAAAAACGATGGTTTCCGAGTCATTTTTGTCAAATTTTGGGTAGTTTTTTCAAAAAAAAAAAAAAAATTAAAGAATTGAGAAATTCAAAAAATGACCTCTTTAAAGTACAATCTAGAGGAAAATTCGGTTTCAAAAAGTTGCTGATCGAAACTTTTGGACAAGTATTTCCATACGAAAAGTTGTACACAGAAAAAAAAAATAAACATCATTGTGAAAACACTAGCTTCTTCACTTCGTTCAGAAACTAAAATAGGTGAAATATGCACTTAAAATTCAAATATAACCGAAATATGCTCTTATATCGAAAAAAATATGCAAAATATGCAAATTAAAAAGAACTGCATTAAACTCCTAGTGTTATGAAACGCATTTCTATATTACTTAGCTATGTTTCGAATGATTTTTGAAAAACATGCTAACTCCTATAAGTCCCTAGCCCTAGTCATCAAATTTCGTTTTTTTTTTTTTTTTTTTTTTTTAATTTTTTATCGGAATTGTACTAACCGATGTCGTTCTCCTATATGTTCAGACACCGATCGTTTAGGGTCGTTATAATCGATTTCTGTTGTGCGCGCATCTGATACAGGTATCATCGAAGGCATTTGACAATTGGGGTGGTATGTGTACACTGTACACACACACGAACATAAATGAATATTGGTATAAAATATGTTATTTTGAGGTTAATGTGTAGTTAATAATGATTTTGTGTTTCGTTGTTGGTCAAAGTGATATTGAATGAAAAATTTGAATGAAAAATAATAATAAATACAAATTAAATTTTATTTAAAAATATATGTAAATAAAATATATATTTATATAAAAATATACTATTACCGACAATGATCTGTTGGTCAGTGATTCTGCCACTGTCCATTCGACCGTGTTAAAATATCACTTGTAGCTTATCAGAAATCGCGTATGTGAAAAAAAAATTTTGATCATTTTACTAACATTTTTTTTTCTCATTTATTTTTTTTATTATTAACTTTCTTCGTTCAGAATGGTTTTATTCAGGAAATGATTTATCGTTTCTTTAAAATTCAATACACCCGTCAAGAGAATCCCATCCGACGTGCGAAGAACACCCTGACGAGCGGAGTAAACATTTTTTTTTTCAATTTACGTACTTAATGAACGCTATAAGATTCGTAGTTCAAAAATTGAACGTGATTTGTGTGCTTGGGTTTTTGAAGACTAATAAAATTAAAAATGTTTTTAACGTTCAGAATTTACCGAGACGGATAATTTTTTATTTTTTTTTTTGTGATTTTCAAATCGTCATAATTTCTCGTTACCTAAAGTGCAGAACTCAATTGAATGGCAGCAAATAAACGTGAATCACTTGTTGAATCACTCTTTTCTCGGTATAGAAATAAATCGAAAATAGACGTCTTTTTCGACTCTTACATCGAGTACTAACTAGTGTGTACCTTGTAAAATTATTAACAATACACTACAATAGATTTTCCTCCTTCGACAAGTGGGTAGGTACGTACTCTCACGTAAATAAATTACTGCGAAAAGTCGACAAGTACTTTGGAAAATAAATTTTTTTTTACGTGAAAAACGATTCGAAAATTTAAACAAATCGTTGTTTAATAATCACCTCACTAACCTATCTGAAAATGTTCATATTTATTTGTCTAATTATTATACAACGCTACAAATTAAAATATGAATAATTGTAGAAATATTAATCAACGACAATAATTAATTATACTAATTACATTAAGATTTATCGGTCGTATTATTACAATCATGTTTTATAAGCCATTATAAGAAAATAAAAAATAAAAAAATAGATTATTTTACAGTTTACAACAACAGTTTTAATTTTATTACACTACAGTGACGGCCGCATCAATGTTAAAAGTAATTTCATTTTAGGAAGTTGAAAACCATAATACGTTTGACAGTGTCGATAACGTGGTATGAATTTAGTGTTTTATATTTTCCTTGTTATTGCCATATTATGTTCTTTGAAAAGATTCTCGACAAACACGGCCGATTGTCAGATAAAAATATGTGACTTAACGTGTCGTATGGATAAAATATATTATTATATTCACTCGTTCACTCACATCAGCTTAAAAGTACATCACGTAACACAATTATTGTGAATGTGTATCCTTCGAATAAATTATGCGATACTGCTAAATAGAGCAACTATGTAGTAGTTTTGTTATTTATTTAATAGTGTATGGTATGCTCAATATGTATTATTTTATCTAAGAATCTAAAAATTATATAATATAAAAATTGTTATTGATCTCTTCTAATCAACTAACATTTTTAGAAAAAATATTTTTTTTATTCAATATAATATACAGTCTTACATCCAAGAACTCGCAGCACATTCTTTTTTAAATGTATTTCAATCATTTTTAACCCGCGATTCGTTTTCCACAGCAAGGGTTTTCTTTAGCATTCACCACCCATAATATTTTTATTTTCTAAACACAATGACGTCAAGAAAAAAGTTGCCAGTCAATTTGGCGGTGGTTTGAACCCCCATAACCACCACCCCCTCTGCACGCCCCCGATATTGTAATCGTTCGAAATCGAAATAATAATAAATCGTTTCAAATTTAAACGTCACAGTGAATGTGCACGTGTTTTTTAAACAGGTACTTATAATGATCAAATTTGTACAAGGGCGTATTTCAGGGGGGAGAAAGGGCGATCACCCCTCCCTGGGCCTCTGATTTTATACATATTTTTTTAGATTCTAAAATGAAAAAAGAAGCTAATGTTTCGTAATGATAGTATTTTTTGATTTTATACAAAAATACTTGTCCAAAAGGTTAATACGATAATTTTTTTGATCAAAAATCGCATCCTGGCTGTACTTTAAAGAGGAGGTAATTTTTCCATATTTTCAATTATTTTCCGAAAACAAGAAAAATTACAAAGAATTTAATTAAAACGGCAAAATTTGCTTTAACAAGATTTTCGTGTCACTAAAATCTGTTTCAAGAAAATCTTGCAAATTACATAGCATTTGGTCGTTTTTACTAAATTTTTCAGCGGTTTTTCCTAGTTTTTGGAAAAAGTATTGAGAATTTTTGAAAAACAACCTGAAGTACTAAAAAGGATGCAATTTCTAATCTAAAAAGTTACTTTATCTATGAAATGTTTTGATGAAAAAAAAGAAGTGTGTTGATCTATACGAAAATGTGAAATAATGAATAAACAATCATAGTAAAAGCACTAGCTTCTTCTAGACTATATAAAATATTTAAAATCGCCCCTCCCTAAAAACAGAGCCAGAGATGCCCCTGAATTTGTATTTACGACAGTCCGTACGGGGTGGGAAAATTTAACGAGATGCTAAACGATCGAAATGAAATTAAATACTCCGAACATTGATATAAATAACGGGGGCGTAATGAAAAGTTTCGAAACTATTAATCGACATTCCCCTCGAGTCGTTCGAGAATCATTGAACCTTCGATATTTTCCTATCATTATCCAACTTTTTCTTTTTATCCGTTGCGTTTCGGTGGGGAGAGAGGGGAGGGTCGATAGTCGCATAGTGTATTTATAGTGGGGAAAGTATCGTTGTAAATTCGAAAGAATTTTATACTTATAGAAGTCGCGGGTGTGACCCCAAAGTGTGTACCTTTACCGTCCCTGCGTAACGTTTTTCGCTCGTATCTCGGGGGAGTAGCGAAATAAGTTTGAACCGTCACAATAACTACATTACTGGGTTTTTTTTTTTTCATGCTCGGGTCTTTTAGTCAATAAATTATCAAAAGCAAAACATTGTCGACGCCGATTTGACGATACCGTATACGAGTTTTAAGTGACAAACATATATTATGTAAATAAGTAATTTTTTAATTTTGTATTTTAAATATCATATTCATAGGTTTTATGCGTTGCAAGCGAATATTAATTGATTTATATCGTTTTGAAGAATACTAAAATTGAAATTGTTTTGGAAAACGAGTATTATTTACTTCTTAAAAAATCAACGTATTTACTATCAAAACGATTGAAAAAATAACTTTGTGTTTACGACTTACTTACAATACGAGTGTATTGGCTTGAGTTTTTGGTTTAAACTTCATCATACTATCATATATTTTACCTTTTTGATAAAATTTTTCCACTCCTTTGGTATAATATTAATACCTATGGTGAAGAGAGCAATTACGCAAAAACGGCAACTACTTACAAACAAGATAAACTTAATATGAATATGAGAAAAAATTTTGCCAAATGTTACGTGTGAAGTGTATTATTATATGGCCGTGAAACATGAACCATCATCAATGGACAAGACAAGAAGAAGTTGGAAGCCATGGAAATGTGGACATGGAGAACCACTTTTGAAAATCGATTGGACAGAAAGGAAATAATACGTGTAGATGTGTTAAAACCAAATAGTAGGAGAAAAAATAATTCTATTAAATACTATAAAATGAAAGAAGTGGAAAAACGTTCGGTCACTTACTTAGGAGGCATAATTTATGTTTACGACAAATATATTAAATTCGAAGGACGAATAAAAAAAAATGGTTACAAAGGACGAGGCAGACACCGAGGAAGGCATATATTATAGAAGAAATGATGAAACAAGCTGATTGTAGTTGTAGATGTATAGACATGAAAAGACTGGCTTTTAATAGAGAAAAATGGCGAACCAGATTTGCAACGACAAGGCAAGGCCTTTAGTAGAGAAGAAAAAGAAAAAGAACTCCTTTGTTAAGTATGTATATAATAACAGAAATAAATTAATGATGATTTCACACGATCAGACTTACTCGTTCGAGATTTTCATTATTATTATATTTTAATATTAAAAACGCGTGAAATATAACCCCGTTTATTATTTTAATTATTTTTATTACCGTTTCCACATGTCGTCGTTCGACTTTACCTTTACGCACACACACACACAAAGTTTTTCAAAGTAGGTCAAAGCGTCGTGACCGCACAATCTATTTTGCCGGGTCGAATGCTTTTGGCAACACGAACCGCGGATATATACACGGTTAACCTATGCGCGACAATATGCTATATATATATACAGAATGAACGACGTCAGACACTTGACGAGGTAAATTAACACTTCAAACGAACCGAAATTTGTTTGGCCTTAATCCGCAATGCGAGAAATTTAGCGCTGAAGAAATTCTGAATTCACATATTGGTAAATTGATTTTGAAATCCCCTTTCGATCGAATCACGTGTACAGAAAATACAGATTAGGAAAAGGCAAAAAGAATAAATACCAAGTATAATATTATAATATCATAATTCCTTTTATATATTATCTTAAAAAACAAATAACAAAAACATTTTTTTATATATGGTGAGGTTTATAGTTCAAGAATACACACTTTTTTTTTGGTTATTTTAGGTATTAAAAAAGCTGTTTTTTAGATTCTGAGCGAAGTGAAGAAGCTAGTGTTTTTACAATGATGTTTATTATTTTTTTTCTGTATACAACTTTTCGTATAGAAATACTTGTCCATAAGTTTCGATCAATAACTTTTTGAAACCGGATTTTCCTCTAGATTGTACTTTAGAGAGGTCATTTTTTGAATTTCTCAATTCTTCAATTTTTTTTTTTTTTGGAAAAAACTAACTAAAATTAACTTCCTTCGTTCAGAATCGTTTTACTGAAGAAATGATTTATCGTTTCTTTAAAATTTAATACGCCCGTCAAGAGAATACCAACCTTCGTGCGAAGTACACCCATCGTGCGAAGTATGTCCGGCTTTTTTCTTTTTGATTTTATTAAATTTAATTAAATAATAAAATTAATAAAAAAAATGTAATTAGTTTGTTTCGTTATAAACGTACAAAATATTCTTAAATATGTCAAAAAAGCTAAAAATATTCTATATCATCCAAAATATTCTCAAATATGAAACCAAAAAAAATTTTTCAGTGTACACGAAATCTTCCACATTTCTGACTCCCATAAAACTTCATACACTGAATGACGCGATATGCAAAAACCTAAAAATCCGAACTCTAGTCATTAACCTTGCATCATGGAAACTAAACTGTCTATAATTTTTCCAAATAAAGGATGTCCCAAAATTCCCAAAAGATTTTGATTAAATTGAAAACACAGTTTTTTTTTTGAAAAGCTTAGGGTCATGTATGGAGGAATAGCACATCAGGCAAATGAAATGGTCTCCATGGTTTTTTCTGGCACGCACAGACTCTTTTGTTAAAATTTGCCATGACCACTTTGCACATAAATTTGGTTGAAATTCATTGATGCAGTGTTTAATCACCTCCTTCAATGCATGCAGGGTGGTTGTGGGCTTGCTGGCATAAACTTCTGATTTAAAATAACCTCATAAAAAAAAATTAAGTGGTGTTAAATCACATGATCTAGGGGGCCGATTCTGATCACTAAATAAAGAAATAATTTTCAAACTGTGGCCGCCAAACTTTCATTCTTTTTAGATTCTGAACGAAATGAAGAAGCTAGTGTTTTTACAATGATGTTTTTTTTTCTGTGTACAATTTTTCGTATTGAATTTCTCAATTCTTCAATTTTTTTTTTTTTTTTTTTTTGGAAAAAATACCCAAAATTTGACAAAAACGACTGGGAAACTATCATTTTTTGATCCGAACTATATGGAAATTTAAACATATAGATAGAAAATAATATTAGAAAGATTTTGGCGCAAGAAAATTTTGGAAATGGGGAAAAAAAAATTTGGATATTTTCGTTCAGAATCGTTTTATTGAAGAAATGATTTGTAGTTTCTTTAAAATTCAATGGAGAATCCCATCCGGCGTGCGAAGAACACACCCCGACGAGCGGAGTACACACTGTTTTTTTTTATTTAGTCATCTTAAAATATTAACGCGCCCCCTCTCAAGTGACAGAACAGGATGGGCTATTGCCCTCCCAGACCACCGCTTAAATACGGCCTCTAATGGTCGTCGAGCCGCGCGCGAGCAGCCGGACGAATTGAAAACGTTAATTTCTCGGTAAATAATTCACATCGGGGCTCGGTTCGTGCGCATAATCATAATAATAATAATAATAATAATAATAATAATTAGGTAATAGCTTTGGACGTTTAGTCGTCGCGTTGTCGAAATAGCCTCGTCCCACGCCGTCGAACGTTGAATTATTAATAAACGACCGGTGCCCGCAAACCGCCGCCTATAAACGCGCGCGTACGATAATAATATAACGTCCCCAGCACGCGTTTTAAGTAATTACATTATTCAGGCGAGTCGTGAAAATTTAAACGACCCCAAAAACAAGAGATGGCGCGCGTCGCAATCACAGTGTTGGGTTTAGGTAACTGAAAAGTTATCTGAAGATTAGTGGATTAGAAAATATAATTCATAAAAATTTACCTAGATAAAGATAAAAGATAAATGTGTTTAAATATAAATTTGTATTTTTACATATTGCCTATAAAATTAACACTGAAGCTCCGTACAAAACGTTTTCTTTTTTCTTTTTTTTTTTAATTCAACACACCCACCTAGAGAATCTCGCTTGAGGACCAGAGAATAAACATAGTGATGCGAAGCGTCTCACAATATTATTACAAAATAGTTAATTTTTGAAACTATAATATTGTTATTAAACGGAATAATTACCAAGTTATTAGTTTTAGATTCAGAACGAAGTGAAGAAGGTTATGTTTTCACAATGATGTTTAATTTTTTTCTCTTTCTGGAAACACTTTTTCTTATAGAAACACTTGTCCAAAAGTTTCGATAAGTAACTTTATAGATCCAAAATGGAACCCGAATGGTACTTTAAAGAGGTCGTTTTTCCAATTTCTCAATATTTTTTCCAAAAACGGGAAAAAACTGTCGAAAAATTTACAAAAAACGGCAAAATATGCAATTTCCGTAAATTTGAAAATTACTTTTTGACATAACTTCTAAAATAATGCAGCTAAGGACTTGAAAATTTTACCAACCACTAAAAATAGTTACGACAACATTTCATAAAAATTTCAAAAAGATTTGATCAATTTTGAGTTGAGTACAGCATTTTGAAAATTTTGGAAATTTCTCATTTTTTGTTAGTTATTATGTAATAAAATTTATGATTTTTGGTATTAAGATTTGAAAATTTAATATGATCTCACTGACATATATGTTTGATTGAACTGAAAAAATCTCGAAAATAGTTAGTCACCTTTTTTTTTTTATATACCCGTTTGAAGTTAGAATTTCGACGAAATTCGTTAGTTTTATCTAAAATTACGCACTTTAACGTACATATAAGAAAATTGGCCAAACCGATTGATTTGAAATTTGGTGTCTAGATAGAGAATTTCATTGCGAATATTTTGATGTAATAAAATTTCTTACGGATGAACAATTAAACATTTTACGAGGGTTTGATTGAAAAAAAATCGAAGAAAATATAGACTTGAATTTTCATAAAATTCGGATCAAAAAATGGAGGTTTCCGAGTCTTTTTTATCAAATTTTAGGTAGTTTTTTCCAAAAAAATTGAAGAATTGAGAAGTTCAAAAAATGACCTCTTTTACCATCTAGAGGCAAATCCGGTTTCAAAAAGTTACTGATCGAAACTTTTGGACAAGTATTTCCATACGAAAAGTTGTACACAGAAAAAAAAAAAAATTAAAATTAAACATCATTGTAAAAACACTAGCTTCATCACTTCGTTCAGAAACTAAAATCAGTTTAGTAATAATTTTAAGTGAAACTTTTAAGTGTAATAATTATGAGTATTTTTTTTTTACTGCAATAGCGCAATCAATTTTTGAAACTTTTTTAGTGCAATAACTTCCGAGCCTTAATTATTATTACTATTCACGATATTTCCATTTGCCGAGCGCGCGCGCGCGCGGGGGGGGGGTGGTGGTGCAGGTAGTAAAATAATATTATTATATAATAGTAATAATAATAATAAATTGCAAAATCGTTTTGCCGCCGCCGCTTTTGACACGATATACTATTATATTTTACAATCGAACGGATTTTAATTAAAATCACTTCAGTTGGCTCGACGGCGGCGGCGTCGAGTAAACTTTTTAATTACAAACGCGAATATTCTACTACGCGAGACCGTGTTTTACACTTTATAGTATTGAAATAGTACATAATATAGCAACTCGCGCGTTATAGTAATAAATGTAGGTAGGCGAAAAGCACAAAAAAGATATACTTAAAACAGTATACATAATTATTATTATTATGAGAGAGAGAATTTTCAAAAGACCTCATTGCGAGAGCTCGTTCTCGTTGGACGCGTTTTCAAAAAAGTCGTCGTTTTAGATTCTGAGCGACGCAAAGAAATAATTATTGATGTTTTTACAAATGATATTCAATTTTTTTCTCTCCTTTTGTAAACACTGTGCCGAATAGAAATAGTAATTTTCCAAAAATTTCGATCCGTATTTCTATAGATTCGACCAAAATGGTAGTTTAAAGAGGTAATTTTTCAAAAATTTCAAAATACTTTTTTCAAAAACGCGGAAAACTTGTCGAAAAGTTAACAAAAAAAAAAACGCAAAATATGCTATTACCGGAATTCGCATAAAATCGAAAATTCTTTTTAAACATAACTTCGAAAATAATGTTACTAGAAACTTGAAACTTTCACAAGTATTATGATTTATGTCTAATGATTATTTAGTAGGGCTGTGAATTTGTAGGAAAGTGCATTTTTTTTTTTTTTTTGGTGATTGAGAGACATAGCTTTGTAAGTACATAATTTGAATTATGTAACAACGAATCTATGTAAAAAAATTTTATTTTGCATGTTTTTGCATTTTTAAATCATATTTTCTTTTTTTAGTTCATTTTCCGGTATTTTTAATTAAATTCCGTCAAATAACATCTTTTGAAAAGCTTTTTTTTTTGCTTTACACAATTTGTACCTATATACGTCAAATTTAAAAATTATAAAAATTTTTTTATAAATGTTTCAGGTGAACAGGAATATACGAAATTCAAATTCAACCAACAATTTTGTCATTTTTTTTATTAAATAAGCATATTTTTATGCATGTAAAATTTAATCTACTAATGTAGTAATGTATAATATAATATCCTATATTACAATATAAATATAAAAATTAAATTAAAAACCATTTTAAGTGCATTTTATATTGCATTTTTTTGACATTTTTAGTGCATTAAATTCACAGCCCTAATTATTACTAATGAATGCTGAGGTAACACAATAATATAATAATATGGTCTTTGAACAATGAACACTATATTTAAAACAATATTCCCAACATATTAGTTATATAATCATTATGAGTTATTTTCCAAATTGTTCAAATTAATTTTATTTTCAATTTAAGGTCTATAACATGTATTTTATGCTTTACATTGCATTAAGGATAATATTCTTAATATTGTTTATTGGATCCTCGAAATTATTATGTAATTCGTTGAAACCTTTTTTATAATAAAATATAAACTTGAGTTTATGTACTAAATATTTTAATAACTAAAAAATCAACTGTCGTTTATCTGTGTAAAATAAATTTATCTTTTATCTGGATAAATTGAGAATAGTCATCTGATATTTTTATCTAGATAAATTGCAGTATAGTCAGAAAAAAAAAAAAAAAACTTCTTTGGGCTTAACACACTCTGATCGTATCATATTATCCGCAAATTGGTGTCGACTGACCCGTGTCGCAGCAAAAGAAGAAAAAACTAGAGCTTATTTTTTTTCTCTTTCTTTCCGACAAGCAGAAACTATAATAATATAACAACGTATTGTTGTTATTATTATTATATTAAATAATAAAATCAACGTCAACTCGGCGGCAGACGCGTATCCGTTACCATCATTATACCGTGCGCGTTAACACAATAGCAGCTGTATAATGCGACGAAAACCGTAACGCGCAGGTCGTGTGACGACGTTAATATGTGTCAAAAAACGATGAATATATAAGATTATATACATAATAATATGCATATTTTTTTAAGATGACCTTTTGAAAACGAATATTATTTTCGAAAAATATTATGCGTGCGCGTGTATCATGTCAGCAGAGTACCTGATGTGTGCCTATATTATATTAATTCGACCAGAATAATTAAAACATTATTAATTTAGGGCTAGGGACTCACAGCCAGATTTATAAACGACACTAAGATTTTACTTATATTCAATTTTGCTAAGTAAATATTTTCAACTGACTCGCAAGTGGTAATTTATAAAGGGAACTAAGTTATTTCTTAGCTAAGATTTTGCTCTAAAAAAACTTAAAATATGCATGCATTTATATGCTCTAAAAATATTATGCGAAAATGCTAAAATAATCTCTTATAAAACATAAATTTTACTCTAAAAACTCAAAATATTTAAAATTTGTATTGTATAATATATTTTAATAAGTATTATTAATAATTCTTCTTCTATTATTTATGAAATTCCTTTTTTTTTTTTTTTTAATCTTGCATTTAAACAATATTAAAATATCAAATAATATTCAATTTCTTTAGGTGTTCAGTAAAAAATTTTCCAGTACCAAGAAAACTCAAATTGAATATTGAAAAAATATGTGAAATATGCACTTAAAATTCAAATATAAACCAAAATATGCACTTATATCGAAAAAAAGAGTTAAATATGCAAAAAATATGCAAATTAAAGAGAACTGCATACAACTCCAGGTGTTATGAAACGCATTTCTATATTACTTAGCTATGTTTTGAATGATTTTTGAAAAACATGCTAACTCCTATAAGTCCCTAGCCCTATATATATATATATATGTATATAATTTACTTAATTTTCAATATGGAATATAATATGAGTAAATTGATTTAAAAAATTTACACTTTTAAGAAGAACTCAATAGTGTATATGGTCCCAACAGTATTTATTTTGTGACCTTTAAGTTGGCAAGCCTTAAAATCGTGAATGAAAATTTTAAAGCAGGTAGTTTTGGACTAATTTGAGGTTGGTGAAGCCAAAAATGTTGTAAAAAAAAATTTGAAACTGGAAAATTCAAAGTTCTGACTAGTATCTTTAAAGATACATTGCCAAGTGCCCATATTATAGTTCCTGTACCTATCTCAAAAGATAAGTTGACAAGATATAGTTACTATTTTTATAACACATAAAGTGCATGAATCAATATTGTAATTTTATTTTGCATATTTTGCTTTTTTAAACTTGAATTTTCAAATGTTTTACCCAAACTGTAGTTATTTTTTAATTGTGTAATATTATTTTGAATCGTTTTTTGAGTTTTCAATAAAATATAATTAACACTAGAGATCAATTTAGGAACTATATTTTATAGTTTATATCCTTTGGATCTAAAATTAAACTTTAAAAACAATATGAAAAAAAAAAGATGATAAAGCTAAACTATTATCTGCATTTGTATGATCTCTTTTTGGTTACTTAAATCGTTATCGCTCACTATTTTAATTTAAAATAGACATTTTTTTTTTTATATTTACCTAGAAAATCAGTAGTTATTTCTATTATCTTAGAAAATTTTATTGAAAAATTATCTCTATTCGGATATTTTTAAAAAAAATTTTTTTCAGTTATCTTTCACATCTATTCCTATGCAGGTAAATGTTGTTAGCTCGTCGTCGTCTCGTCGTTAACACCGTGTCGTACAATAACAACAACGACGACGAACGACCGGGGTAATTTTAGCACTGCCAACACTGTCGCCGCCGCCAGAGGGAAATCAATAGCGAGCGGCGGCGCTGTGCTCCGACGGCTGTGATGGTCGCCCAGTACACAAACGCACCCCCCCAGGACACCCCGAACGCGATACGCGATACCTATTATATATTATATGAAACACGCACACAAGAGGGGGGGGCGTCCCTAAAATCGAAAATTGTGCGGAGGAGAATGGCGAAAACTTTAACTAGGTTTTCGATTTTGAGTGGAGCGAATAATGTGTACTCTGCTTACACAGTGTGTGATGTCCATTGTTTTCTGTGAACAAAATTTTTTCATACAGAAATACTTGTCCAAAAATTACTAGTTTTTGAGTCAGAATTTCTCTCTTGATGGTACTTTTGACGTGCAATTTACCGAAATTCTCGAAATTCGGGAGCAACTTTGGAAATATTTTAAAAAAAAGAAACACCATTAATTACCTATATAAGTAGTGAAGGGAAATTGTTATTACGTGAACAAAAAATTGTCTGTTATCTTTTTTTTAACACGTTCTTTTTAAATTTTTTTTTCCTTTTCTCACTTTATAATGGACATTTTTCTAACATTTTTTTTCACATTTATATTTTATATTATTAACTTTCTTCGTTCAGAATCGTTTTATTGAAGAAATGATTTATAGTTTCTTTAAAATTCAACACACACCCGTCAATGGAGAATATTTTTTTTTAGACTTTAAACGAAGGGTTCAGCTGATTTCGAAAATAAGTGCCGAAAGAGTAAAAAACCGTGTGTGTGTGTGTGTGTGTGTGTCAAACAGGTTAATATTGCAACGGGGTATAAAGAGGGCGAAAACTTTTTTCACCATTCCGGTGCAATCGATTCACGTGTGCGGTTCACCCCGCAGGGTTTAAACTTATGAAGTCAAAGTCGACGTCATATCGCCTGCTTCACTATCTTGCCCTTCCCCCCCCTACGTATGGGGTGGTTTTTTTCCGAAGGATGAACTGGCAGATGGGCACAAAAGTTTTTTTTATACTCTGGATTAGGTTACTCGCGTGTAACGGTGAACGACGTTATAATATATCTCGTATAAGAACTTGGACAAAACTTAGAAAATACGTTTACACGGTTAGAGAATAGGGACTTTAAACAACGGACTACCCGGAACGCGGTCACGGTTATTGTCGACGGGGGTGGTCGAGCGCGTTCAAATTCGATTTACTTTTGAACAACGATTTTAGGTAAGTAATGCGACATACACCGATGTAATCGTATTCGAACCGTATGACGTAATAATTTAATGCCACGATTATAAATAAAAAAAAAAAAATAAAAAAATCCGAATATACTTTGCACCATGGATATACTTCGTTCCTCGGGTGGAAGTTATGTGTGGATGTGTTGAATTTTAAACAAACGATTAATAGTGAAACTTCGGTATATTTAAAATAATTTTACTTAAAAATTATAGAGTTTATTAATATTAGAAAAAGAAAAAAAGCCGGACATACTTCGCACGATGGGTGTACTTC
>JAIPRM010001902.1:22734-33865 GCA_025469315.1 Stegophylla sp. TES_Ste_2020 | reverse complement strand
CCTTTGTTCAGAATCGTTTTACTGAAGAAATGATTTATCGTTTCTTTAAAATTTAATACGCCCGTCAAGAGAATACCACCCGTCGTGCGAAGTACACCCATCGTGCGAAGTATATCCGGCTTTTTTTCAATCAAACCACCAAATCTCAAAACAATCGGTTGGGCCAATTTTCTTTTATGTACGTTAAAGTGCGTAATTTTAGGTAAAACTAACGAATTTCGTCGAAATTCTAACTTTAAACAGGTATAAAAAAAAAGTTGACTAACGATTTTCAAGATTATTTCAGGTCCATTAGACATATAATATGTCAGTGAGATCACATTAAATTTGCAAGTCTTAATATTAAAAATCAAAAATTTTATTAGGTACATAAAAACTAACAAAAAATGAGAAATTTCCAAAATATTGTACTTAACTCAAAATTGATCATATCATTTTGAAATTTTTATGAAATTTTTTCGTGACTATTTTTAGTGGTTGCTGAAAATTTCAAGTTCCTATCTGCATTATTTTAGAAGTTATGTCAAAAAGTAATTTTCAATTTTACGGAAATTGCGATAATTGCATATTTTGCTGTTTTTTGTCAATTTTTCGACAGTTTTTCCCCGATTTTGGAAAAAATATTGAGAAATTGGAAAAATGATCTCTTTAAAGTACCATCTGGGTACGATTCCGGTTCTATTAAGATACTGATCGAAAGTTTTGGACAAGTATTTCTATACGAAAAAGTGTTTCCAGAAAGATAAAAAATAAATAAATAAACATCATTGTAAAAACATAAGCTTCTTCACTTCGTTCAGAATCTAAAATAAATATCATTGTAAAAATATAAGCTTCTTTACTTCGTTCAGAATCTAAAAAATAAACATCTTTATACTATCATAAGCTTCTTCACTTCGTTCAGAATCTAAAATGTATGTTGATTCATATAATTTTTTATTTTATTTATATAATTTTTAGATTTTGAGTGAAGTGATGGAGCTTATGATGTTTATTTGTGATTATTGATGATAACATGTGATGTTTATTTTTTCGCACCTCGGGTGGGATACTCTTGACGAGTGTACTGAATTTTAAAGAAATGATAAATCATTTTTTCAATAAAACGATGCTGAATGGAGCTTTAACTAATACACAATAATATTTATCAGTTTTAAAGCACTACATTTAAATGTTGAATTATAAATTGTTTTGTTACATATAATGTTATAGCATTAACAAAAAACGAAAATTGATTCTCATATTTTCGTATACACCTAATAAATACTCCATAAATAATTTCAAATTACAATAAAATAAAATAAGATAAAGCGGCTATAATTATCGACTATCATTAATCAACATTTATGCACTATAACATTATTTTTACCTATGTTTTTCCTGGGGTATCTAGTCAGTCACTGTTAAAAAAAGTGAAAATATTCGGATTATCGGATTTGATTCAAACCCAATACTGTCGCAAGAAAGAACTATCATCATTTCATTGCACCATATTAACATCGTTGAACGTTGGGTTGAAATAGTAGGTATTTAGTGTAACAACCGAAAATTTTGAATTTTCTAAATAGAATAAAATACTTAGAAAACTATTGATGCACGTGGATTTTAATTCTTACCATAGTACTCAGCGTCGAAAAATACATAAGACGGCGATAAAACATTATCAACCTTTTTAGTTTTTATAAATTAGAATTATCTTGTAGTATATTTTGTTCGTAATTTCTTTGATTTTTTTTTCAATCATGTCCTCGTAAAATGTTTAATTCTTTATTCGCTCATAATTTAATTACACTAAAATATTCGCGATGAAATTTTCTATGTAGGCACCCAAGTTTTAAAAAAATCGGTCCTGCCAATTTTCTTTTATGTACGTTAAAGTGGATAATTTTAGTTAAAACAAACAAATTTCGTCGAAATTCTAACTTCTAACGGTTATAGAGAAAAAAGTTGACTTACGATATTTGAAATTTTTTCAGGTCAATAAGACATAATATCGAGTCTTAATATGTAAAAGGGAGTAAGCAACATTTTGGGAATTTTTCAGAAACACAAAAAAACGTTTTAAAAATTAAATTTTTGTTTTTAAGATTTGTATGATTTGATCTGGAATAAACTCATATCAAATAATTTACCTTTATTATAGTACTGAATTATGTATAGTACTTACGACAAAAATAAAGAGCTGAAGTATGAATGTATGAGCAAGAAGTATGTTAATAATATCATGACAAAATAGATCTATTTTATTTTAATATAAAGTAAAATAATAGTCATCATTTTCAACTCACCCACCAACAGTACCTGATCGAGGAGTGAAGAATTACTGTGCGTCCGTACCCCGTGGTGCAAAGTATGTCAAGCTTTCATTTTAATACTTTATTTTACTTATATTTATTATGATTTGTTTTATCTGATAAATAAAGAAAGAGAAAAAGAAAATTTGATGAGAAAAATTTCTCAGAAAAAATGTCTAAAATTTTTTATCCATGTTTTCAAAATTTTCTTGTGTCAAAATATTTTTCATATTATTGTATATTTATATTTCATTTTTCATATAGATTATGTTTAATAAAGATAGTATCCGATTTTTTTTTTCATATTTGTGGTAGTTTGACCTAAGTTTTGAGAAAACAATTGAGAATTTTGAAAAATGATACCTTCCTAAAGTACCATCTAGAGGCAAAACCGGTTTCTATAAATACTGATCAAAACTTTTGGACAAGTATTTCCAAATTATTAATATGAAAAAGTGTTTAGAGAGAAAAAAAAATAAATATCATCATAAAAATCTCATTAGCTTCTTCGTTTCGTTCAATCCAAATTTCACAAATATTGAAAACTTTAACTTTAAATATTTTACGTGCATGGAAAAACTTTAAAAACTAACTATTGAACACTTAGTATGACAAAACGACGTTCTAAAAAAACGTCGTTTTTTTTTTAAATCCTTCATGACAAGTGAACCTTAAAAATTTACATTCTTGTGCACATTTAGATGGTTTTTTACATATAAATTTTAATAAAATATAATAAAAAATTTAACGAAGTCATTAATTTTTCACATAAACGACGTTTGGGAAGGGGGAAGGTTAACAAAACACCCAAAACACCCCGCCTTAGCTACTCTGTCTTAATCTATGAGTAAAACTACATTTTTGGGCATTTTAAAGAAGATATTTTTTTAAATTCTTCAGTTTTTCAATTCTAAGAATAAAAAAAGACTGCATTAGATTTGACTGAAAACAGTTGTCAATGCCAAAAACTAGATTTTCATAATATCAATTTTAGTATTTTGGTCTTAACTCCAAAAAAAAAAATAATATTATAAAATTAACATTTTCACCAGTTATCAAGAATAATATAATACAATTTGATAACATTTTCAAAAAAATTGACCATTTTCGACATAATATAGAATATTGGAAAAATTGGTTTTATTTGTATTACTGAAGTTTTTCTCGATTAATTCTTGACTTTATGAGCTGAAATGTATTTCTTATTTATACAATTAATAACTTATGGTTATGATACTAAAACTGGTTATGATCACAAAACTTTTAATTCAAATTAATTTTTTATAGGCATTAAAAGTTAAAATTTTGACGAGTCTGGTTATTTTCATTAGGAATAGTGATTTTTTTTTTATCAAAACCTTTATAAATTTCAATTTAAATCATACTTTATGTATTTTTATCATATAAGTAATGTTATTTTTTACAGAAATTACTCTCAGTGTCAAAATTGTGGGTGAAGGGAGTAGTTCTATTACAGATAAATTATTTACAAACAATTTTTTAGATAAAATGTGTAACCCCGATTTTTAACAAAGAGTTAGTAAATGTTCATCATTTAAACTTGACCTTTCTGAATATTTTTGAAATACAGATTATGATCTTATCTTTAAACATGATAATGGTATAATGATAATAAATATGATTCATATCATAGTCCGTGGATTTAAGTCTCATTTTTTGATAAAGATAGAGATTTGATTGAATCATACCAATCTAGCTAGTGATGTTATAATTATCTGAAAATAGAATTGCATTTTTTACAAAGACTACTTTAAATCAACTTTCCAACTTTTTAAAAATGTGTTCTCAAAAACTCTAAAATGTAATTTGTCGTGTTAATGTATAAATTTAAATTATACTATATTTGTGTGGAATTAAACGAAATAAAATTCAAATAGGTTTTCAGATTCTTTATCGCATTATTGGATTCTCATGTTCATTGGGCAAAAAGAGAATTTATTGCAATATTGCACGTCAGATAGACAGAGACAATTAAATACCTTACTTAAAACTCTATTTCATACACTGGCATATTTGAGGGGAGGGCGATGGGTGGCTCGTCCCCTCCTTGGGTTTTTTTTTCATCAAGATGTAATATTTTACATTTATAATTATAAACGTTTATCTAGTGTGGACCATTTTTAAAAAAAGGAGAAAAATACGATTTTGCTGTATCTATTTATACTTTGATACATGTAACTAATACGAGTGAATAATACTTAATTTAAAATTTTATTTTCAGTGAAATTAAGAAATACTCTTAAAATTTGTTTAATTTTTCATTGACAACAATGATACTTTTAAAAACAAGTTTTAAACAAATTATACATTATTTTTTATGCAATACCTATTTCATTTCTAAATTATAAATTTATTATAATAAATATGTACTATTAAATTCTTTTAAGTTTGTCATAATTACGAATTTTTACACAAAAACGAGTTATATGTTATCAATTTTATAAATATGATATGGTTATTAAATTATTTATTTAATAAGCTTGAGGAGACTGCATGCAATAACTAAAATTGATTTTACGATAATATTTATCTTGCTATTTTCATAATATCGGTCAGTACTTTTTCCGATATTTTTCAATCAAAACCTTATAAAACTTTCAATTACGTGTCAGTAAAAAAATTTCTTACACCAACATATTCGTTTTATCTATCTATGTGCCAAGTTTCGTAAAGTTCGGTCGTACAAATATGTTTTATGTGCATTGTGTAGTGTGTAATTTTAAATAAAACTAATGAATTCTGTCAAGATACCAATTTTAAACAGGTATAAAACAAAAACTTGACTTATTATTTCAATATCGTTGGGAATTCATATGAATATGTTTGTATTAAATTTTCAGATTTTAATATTTAATATCTATATATTAAAATTTTATGAATTAATAACTTACAAAAAACGAGAAATTTCCAATATCTTCAAAGTTTTGCACTTACCTCAAAATTGGTCAATTGTTTTTGAAAATTTTATGAGGTATGCGCGTGATTATTCTTAGTAGTTGGTGAAAGTTTCAACTTTCAAGCTTCATTATTTTTGGAGTTACGTTAAAAATAAAATTGAATTTATAAAAATTCTGTTTATGTCGTTTTTTGTCAATTTTTAGGGCTAAGAGACTGACCCTTCCCACTAAAAGTACTGATTTTTTGTAAATTGTATGAAAGAATTTGATTAGATTTCATTTCTAATTTTGTCGATTATTTATTAAAAAAAAAATTAATTAGATAATTAGAATTAACAAAGATATGAATAAAATCAAACTGTATTTTAGATTCTGAACGAAGTGAAAAAGCTAGTGTTTTTACAGTGTTGTTTATTTTTTCTGTAAACACCTTTTCGTATAGATCTACTTGTCGAAAAGTTTCGATCAGTAACTTATTGAAACTGGATTTGCTCTAGTTGGAACTTTAGAGATGTCATTTTTTAAATTTGAATTTTAAATTCTTTAATTTTTTTTTTTAAACTACCCTAAATTTGAAAAGACTTGGAAACCATCATCATTTTTAGATTCAAAATTTAAACACAGAAAAACAATATGGAAACATTTTGGCACAAGAAAATTTTGAAAATGTGAAAAAAAATTTGGACATTTTTCTAACACTTTTTTCTTATTTAATTTTTCCCCCTTTTTTAATAGAAAAAAAAAAATTAAGTAAAGTATAGACAAGAAAGCCGGACATACTTTGTTCTTTGGGTCAAATACTCTTGGTGAGTGTGTTGAAAATGACGACTATTATTGTTCTTTATATTATTAACTTTTTTCGTTCAGAATCGTCTTATTGAAGAAATGATTTATCGTTTTTTTAATATTATACACACCCTTCAAGAGAATCTGACCCAAGGAGCAAAGAATATTCATGATGTGATGCAAAGTATGTACGGCTTTCTTGTCTATACTTTACTGTATTTTTTTATTTTAAAATTATTCACTTATTAATTAATTCTATCTAAGTGAGTAGTACTGTCTGTCAGCTGTTAAAACATGTTTATCAATTTGTAAACTAAAAATTACGAGGCAGTACAAGTACAATAATACTAAATAAAAAAATTATACGTGGTATACGATACAAAAAAGTTTGGGAACCTCAGATTTAGTACTTAAAATACACCATAACCTAGATTTTTATCAAATAAATTTTTTTATTCAGTCACAAGTTTAAAAATAATGGTGCTTAGAAAATTGAAACAATTAACATTTATCAACAACAGTGCAATAGACTACTGATAACCAAACCTAACGACCTTGAAAATTTTTCCTAAAATAATTGGTTTTTAATTTTTTAGCTTTATTAGTTTTTAAATCAGAACTTTATTATAAATTTGAAAGTTTAGATCTAAACAATATTTTAATACAAACAATTATTTGGAATTTTTTTGTTAGTATTTTATGACATTTATAATTAATTGTGCTAAAGTTACAATTTTATACAAGCTTATTCATCTAAGTGTGTAATTAGGGCTATTGCATACACATCAATATCGGACTTACAGTAAAATGTTGTATGCTTATAATTTTTTAGTTGAATGAAGAAGTGCATGGGAGCTTGCATATGTCACGATACAACCGCCATGTTGTTTCCATTCACTTTCATTACGATCGACAGTAATGTGTCATAACCGCAATTACAGCGCTGCACATGATTAAATGCACATTTGCACATACCACGACTTATTTGTACAATACCAGATTACCTATGATGCATTTATCAATTGTTTCACTATTATCATTTTTAATTTCAATAATTATTTATTTGACTTTATTGTATAATCAGTTAAAACACATATGTCTTGTTTTTTTTATTAATTAGAGTTAAAATCAGAAGTGTTTTTGGTGTTATAAACATGAATGAAAATATATTGACAGTGAAATTATCATTTTGTTACATAACAAAAGTTATGGAACAAAACACTGAACGTTTATAAAGTTAAATAGTTAATTAATAGCACTTAATTATATTCACTGTTGAAGTATCGTGTTGTGTGCAAGCAACGCCACACATTTAGGTACCATATAAAATTTTGCCGTACGTCTGAAATCGATGCGTGTATAAGAGTCCCTTATATTTATATTTTTGTGAAAATTGGTTCTATTAATTTCTAATTAAAAGATTTAAACACCAAAATATGTAATTATTTTAAATTCCATAACAACTGAAGAAATCAATTAATTTTAGATTTTAGTTTAATATATCAAATTGGGTAACACTTATATTTTAATAATATTGAATAATAGATACTTGAATATAATTATTAGAATTATTTATTTAATTTTACTTTTTTAAGTTTATAAAACTTAATAATAGAAATCAATTGTATTCCTTATTGAAATTTTTTTTGATCACAAAATGTTTTAAATTTCTTTTATTACCATCTATGTTTAAACCTATACTGAGGAACTGAAGTATGTAGACATTAAATATAATTTAAAACCAAATTCTTTGCTTTTACTAACAGAAGATGTTAATAATAATAATGTTTAAGTACACATAAAAACAAACAAAAATATAAATTTAATAACTAAAATATCTATTTAAAACAAAAAAGTCTAATATGGAACAATTAACAATGAATTTTACGATTTTTTTTCTTTATTTTGGTCTTCAACTTGTTTACTACTATTAACAATTTCATCAGACTTTTGTTCTTCAGAGTTTAAAAAATCTTCATCATCTTTCATGCCTTCTTTATAAACTTCAGGATATTGGTCCATACAAGCCCACATAGCTGTGAACTTTTCTCTACATTCCATGCCTTTGGGTTCTTCTTTACTATAATGGAAACAAGTAAATGATTCCCTAAACTCTACTCCACAAGGACCAGTTGCCATTCCACCTAAACATGGGCAATTCCAGTTTATTGAACCATCAGGAAATATGAGACCGGGCGATGGTTCAGGAGGTGATAATACAACTTTACTAGGTGTTTGATGATCTTCTTTTGTAGCAAATATAACAGTGTCTTTACCATCTTTATATACTTGTGACATGGTTGTAAGAGATATTGTCTGAGATAAATGTTATTAAACAAGGGGATGCACGATGCACGTTGAATGCAATAGTATTAGAATAGTGACGTCCAAATAATGTTAGTGCTCCTCGAAATTTTACATACAAAGTAGATGGACACCGAATTATGCCTTTGCCCGCTTCAAATTTCAGCACATCAAAATTGATACTTGATCCAAACTAAAAATTTAAAAAAAGTTAGTTGGTATTAAGTTATTAATTATAGTAATTTAATTTAGCAATAAAGTATACGCTGTGTCTTAAGACTCGGATACCAGATTTTCAATTTGTACCCACACATTGTGTACACATAAGCGTTGTGCACATTTTAATATACTTGTGTTATTGTAAGTGCCATTCACTTTACACTTTTCAGGAAAAACCTTTGAAATGCATTTGTTTGTTTTCCTATTGTTCTATAAATAAAAACTATTGGAGCTACTCAGATATGAGGTCTATAAGCGTAGGTTGGTTTACAGGGTGTATGATCAACTCGCTACATTCATAGACGTCTACACTTCACTCCACTCATCAAAAATATCCCTCCACTTGCAGCGAAAAGTGGGAACATTTTGGCTTGATAATCAATTGGCTGTATGAAGTGGGCAGGACCAAATTATTCTACATTGTCCACTTCACACAGCAAGTCGATTATCAAGCCAAAATGTCATCATGTTGCACAGCAAGCAGAGAGAAATTTTTAATGTGTGAAGGGAAGCAGAGTCGACCAAACACCTAGTCAACTAACCTACATTTGTAGATTACATATCCGAGTAGCACTAATATAAGTGGTTAAAGACAGGTGTTTATACAAGGGGGTTGCAATATGCAATAGTTCTGACATTAGTAGTTGAGTGATAACGCGAGCATATCAAAATGTGCGCGATACGCATGTGCACATAATGTCCAGGCACACATTAAAGACCCGGTGCTTGAGTTTTTAAACATAGGTATAACAATAAAAGTACATAAGTACATTTTACTTTACATAAGTATAACAATAAAAATGTATTAACTGTAGATACAGAAAAGTATAATTAACATTATAACTGAACTATACACATGTTTAAAATAAATTTTATACATCAAAACTACAAAATATTATATTAATAGAGAAATATTAATTTAATACTAATTATTTCTATAAGAGTCTAATTTTTATTTTATTTTTTAGAATTTTATAATCATTTAAATAACACATACACAGATAGGTAAGAACTGAAAGTATCCAACCTTATCTGGCAAAACAATTAATTTTGATTTTGTAATTTTTCTAGGTAGTTCCTATTAAAGTCGAAATGTTCCATAAAAAAATTTTTACTTTTAAAAGTAATTCAAGTACAAGGTCCATCAGAACAAACGCATGTTTTTAAAAATATTAATTCTTCAATTAGGGAAGTCCAATAGGAATGGGAAAAACTCATCAGAAAGCTGATGCTATGCTGTTTTAGTAAGCCATATGCTATGGAATTTCTGACGACACCTATTCACAGTGTAGAGGTACTTTTAAAAATGGTAAATTTATCCTTCAAACGCTGCAAAATTTTGAACACACATCGACATTTCGCATCATGGGACATTAATTGAAAATAAGCAAGACTTACGATTTTTGAGATTTTTTTCAGGTCAATTAGACACTATATTAGACATATGTCAGTGAGATTAAATGAAATTTTCAAATCTTAATATCAAGAATCAAAAATTTTATTACATAAAAACTAACAAAAAATGAGATATTTCCGAAAATTTCAAAATGCTGTACTTAACTCAAAATTGATCAAATCTTTTTGAAATATTTATGAAATGTTTTCGTAGTCCCTAGCTGCATCATTTTAAAAGTTTTGTTAAAAAGTAATTTTTAATTTTACCAAAATTCCGGTAACTGCATATTATGCCGTTTTTTTTTTGTCAAGTTTTCCCGTTTTTAGAAAAAGTATTGAGAAATTGGAAAAATGACCTCTCTAAAGTAACATTTGGGTATGATTTCAGTTCTATAGAGATACTAATCGAAACTTTTGGACAAATATTTCTATACAAAGAAGTGTTCACAGAAAAAGAGAAAGAAAAAAAAATAAACATCATTGTAAAATCATAAGCTTCTTCACTCTATTCAGAATCTAAAACATAGAAAATATGCTTTTTTTTACTATAATACAATCACATAGCATAAATACTGATTTTTTTAAAATTGACTAGTGAGATTGTTTAAATCATATGGGATTACCACTTATCTGGTAACTGATTAATAAAAATTATTAATATTAACAGTTGTACTGCTACTGCTATTGTGTACACTGTACACTGTACATACTACTGCTCATGTGAGAAGTATGCCCGGCTTTTTAAAACTTAATTTAACTTATATAACATTCTTAGTTGAAATAAAAATCCAAAGAAAAGAAATCTCAAGGATTAAGCAATATACAATAATTCCATAATTATTTTAAAATACAGTAGACGCATTTTTATTTAATACAAATTATTTTTGATTCAGAGCATGTATTCATAACAATGCTTATTTTTTTATTTTTTCTATAAATACTTGTCTAACAGTTTTGACCACCAACTCTTTGGATCATGATTCGCCTTTTTAAGAGATAATTTTTTCAACATTTGGGAAAAACTATTGAAAAATTGTCAAAAAAGCCTAACTTTAAGACCGGCCGCACACTGGTAAAGCAAAACTGCTTTAAAGCGACTAAACTTGCTTTATTGTGACTAATGAAAAATAAAACATTCGTCATTTATGGAAATCCCGCACACTGATGAAGCGTAGTCAAAACAAAACGTTTTTGTCTTTAGTCATGACTAATATT
>JAIPRM010001902.1:0-22634 GCA_025469315.1 Stegophylla sp. TES_Ste_2020 | reverse complement strand
ATTTTGTTGACTGACGATGATTTGACTAATTATGTTTTATCAGTGTGCATTCATAATGCTTTATCATGACTAAAAGCAAAATGACTAAACATGACTAAAATTCCTTCAGACAATTTTGCTTTACCAGTGTGCGCTCGGCCTAAGAAAATTTTACTTTTCAAAACTTATTTTTTCATTTTTAATTATAATAACAAACTTAATAATTTTTAAATAAAATTCCTTGAATAAACTGAAGCTTCACTTACAATCATCTTATTGAAGAAATGATTTATTGTTTATTTAAAATTCAATCACCTACTAAGAGTAACTTAAAGAACGAAGATTACCCATGGCGTGATTCTGCTGTTTAATACATAATAAGATAATTTAAAATTCAATTAAGTGGTAATATTTAATATGTCATTTAATTTTTTTTAGTAAATACCTACATATATCTTGAATTAATAATTTAACATAGTAATATTACATGCTATTGGATTCGAATCATGTAATTAATGTTATCATTATTTGATTCATAAATTAAACAATAGAAATTTTTTTATTTTTTTTTTTAACTCAACGATATTGAGGATTCCGAAAAATTACCTCTTAAAAGTACCACTCAGAATAAAATTGATCCAAAATGTAGCTATTTGAAACTTTTGCGCACATATTTCTATATGGCAACATAGAAAACTATAAATGAAGATAAACATCATTGTAAAAGCACTTACTATTGCTTTAAATCTATCTCACAAAAGCCATAAATAATACAAAATTAGATAAAATGTTTACAATATATTATTTGATAATGAAACACACACACACACACATTGTAGATTCTGAACACAGTGAAGAAGTTAGTGTTTTTAACGATAATGTTTATTTTTTTTCTGTAAACACTTTTTTTGTATGGAAATACTTGTCACAAAGTTTTGACCAGAAATTTTTTGACACTATTTTTGCCTTTAGTTGGTTCCTACTACTTTAGAGATGTCATTTTTTTAATATCTCAATTCTTCATTTTTTTTTTATTTGGGAAAAATAACCCAAAATTTGACAAAAAGACTTGGAACCATAATTTATTGATCTAAACTTAATGAAAATTTAGACATAGATAGAAAGTAACACAAGAAACATTTTGGCGCAAGAAAATTTTGAAAATGTGAAAAAAAAATTTAGACGTTAGGTATTTTATCACTTTTTTTCTCATTGGGTAACTATTTTTTCCTTTTCTTTATTAGATAAGAAAAAAAGTAAGCAAATTATTGACAAAAAAGCTGCACATACTTTGCGCCACAGATATTCTTCACTCTTCAGGTTAGATATTGTTGATGGGCGTGTTGAAAATGATAACTATTATTGTTTTTTATATTATTAACTTCCTTCGTTCAGAATCGTTTTATTGAAGAAATGATTTAAAATTTTTAACACCCACCAAGAGTATTTGACCCAAAGAACGAAGAGTATCTATGGTGCAATGTCCGGATTTTTAAGCTGAACAGTCAGAAAAACAGAGTTAAAAAGTATTGTGGGTGTAGAATGATAAATTGTGTAGGTCATTATACAACAAAGAAAAACAAGAAACATTTAAAAACTAAATAATATATTGTACGTATTAGAAAATATAGATTTTACTTGGCCAAAGACTTCCTTGAGGGCTTCCTTGATGTAAAATGAATATTTTCCAGCATTCACTTCCACATCGTTTCCTGTATTGTCAAGAACACACCTAGATAGGAAAACCAGTCATTAAAATAATAAAATAAATTATGAATTAGAATCTACGAGTCCGAATATCACTTACAAGGTGACTTCTAGGAAATAATAAGAACACATAATCGGTGTTTCATCATTTTATTTTCGATTTACCCAATTTACATTACGTCAAAAACGTAGAAAAACGTGGAAAAAAAATGTACAACATTTAGGTACTATCTATGGGGAAATATTAGTAACAAAAATAGGTATTAAGTATTGATCATAGAATAAAGAACTGAATTGACTAATATTACTAGTTCATATTGTTCGTAAGTACCTACTACCTATTTAATTTGAGATTTTAATCGGGTATCGGGACAGAAACGATTGCGATTTTCTAGGTTAGCCTCAGATATCGCAGTGGGCAGAACAGTATGGCCAACAGGACGACATGTACACCGGGTACACATATATTCTTTCCCGGTTTTGTGATTCACTGCAGTTACACCGGCTATTGTGTTATAGTTGTGATATCTACATCCGTGGACGAATAAAATTGCATACAATCTCCGTTAATGTATAAAAAAATAATTTTTCTTTCTGTATTGCAAAGTATCACTATTCACCGCGAGATAACGCACCTTCGGCAGCTACAGCAAGCTTCTTAGGCCTTCACGTATAGTACCTTCACCACTTCCACCACCACTACTACGGCATTACGGCAACGGCCACCATCATCACTTCACCCCACCGCCACCACTTCTATCACAATAATTTATAGCTATCAACGCCTCTACCGCCGCCACAGACGACATCGTTACATATTATTTGTTATTTCTCACGTCGTCTCGATTTCGGCGTATCTGTTGTGGTGGCTGTCGCCCGCTGTCTGCACGGGGCCCAATCAACTGCCGACCACGCTCAGTTTGCCGACGTCGCCGCCGCAACCGCCGTCATCGTTGACGTCGCCGCCGTCAGTGTGTGTGTGCGTGTGTGATTTTTCGCCTGTTCTCGGCTACCGCTGCTGACTGTTCTGGTCTAAATGGGAAGCGTGAACAACGCTGTTCGTTGCGGTTTCATATGTCGCCTGTGTTCGAAAATCGACAAGCGTGTTGTGCACATCTACGGCGAATTAGGCAGAAAATACAAATTGGTTCAAAAGATCAGAGACTATTTGCCCATAAAGGTAGGCCGATAAATCATCAAGTATCAACACACCGTCATTGTTGTGTACGTTATTGTAACCGCCTCCTCAATGGGTCCATGACCCCGCGGTATCTGCGGGTAACCGTCTATGACAGTATTTATTATTATTATTGTTACTTAAAAGTGTATGTGGCTACGAATCGAAATTTGTCATTCGGGGATCCTAAAAGGTACCAGAGTTAAAAAACTCCGGCTTTCCTGCCGCTACCTGTCCTATCGTGAAATTCATTATTAAATTTCGACACTGCCATGGCGAAATCACCGTGCGTGTGTAGTAATGTATATATATATATCTGTGTGTGTGTGTGTATATATTGTATGCGCACTCACTCGCGCCCGCTCGCCCGCTCCGCTCTTGATCTATAAGATCGTGTGTGCGTGTGCGCATGTGTTACGTTATCACGGGCTGTTTCGATTTAAGGCCAACCGAAGTGGCGAAGTGTGTGGAAACATGTCGCTGGGCGCCCATTCTAGGCAAACCAAATTTTGCTTACCCCAATTTGAAATGCGGTCCCAGGGTAAGATGGCTATTATTACGATGTGCTGACTAGACCATAGTGTTTTGAACACTATTTTTCTCGTCTGTTTCCATTTCGAGTTTGGTCTCTTGCAATTTCTTTTTATTGCTTCACTATTACCACAACCTTGACCTCAGGTTTTTTGGTGAACTATTTTTTTTCAGGGTTATTAAAAGTGTGTTACTTTCATTGACGTCGAGGACATGATTGCAGCCTTGACGGTCGGATCTCATTTATATACAATACAAAAACTTACCAATAAAACAGTTAATTTTAATAATAATTATAAAATCTAGGTATCAATAATTTTTACACACTGATGGATATATGTTTTTATTTATTGTTATTATTTAGGGGGTCTTATCCACCACTACCTATATATATATATATATATAGGTATAGGTATATAATCAGTAATTCCCTGCATAGTAACCAATTCTAGTACCAGTCTGAAGTCCATAAAATTTACATGCTTACCATTTTTGTAGTATTCCAAGGATTTATGCAATATTAGCTTTCTAAGTGAATTGCTGTTTAGGTACAAAAGATTTTGTTGAAATTTATTAGGTCAAATTTAGTGTATCAGTTATTGTGGGATCCTTTTTTTTGAGAAAAAAAAATGTTTAGCTAATGACCATTTATAACCTTGAATCGACTGATAACTACTTTTGGATATTTTTTGAATTAATAATATATGAAAATAGGCAAGTCAAGGATATTAAACTAAATACTTGCTAATAAAATAACTGAGCTAGTTAATATTATTTACGTATAACAATTTCTATATTGTTTTTGTAAACACTTAAAAAAGATATTTTAACACTTTACCTAAGTTACTGATTAAAATTGAAGATGTAGGTACCTGCATATTATACTTTGATCGATATGGTTTTATATTTAATTTTAATTAGTACATACTATATTTTTACTTGGTAGGTTGGTAGGTACTTACTTAATTTACAGATATAATATTTTATACTTGCCTAATATTTTAGATTCCAGCAAAGCCGATATACAATGATATTTATTTTTTAGATTCTGAACGACATGAAGAAGCTTATGTTTTTGCAATGATGTTTATTTTTTTTATTTTTTTTTCTCATTTTGGAAACACTTTCGTATAGAAATTCTTGTCCAAAAGTTTCGATCAGTATCTTTATAGAACCAGAATCGTATCTAGATGGTACTTTAAACAGGTCGTTTTTCCAATTTCTCAATACTTTTTCCAAAAACGGGGAAAAATTTTCGAAAAATTGACAAAAAACTGCAAAATTACCGCAATATCCGTAAAATTGAAAATTACTTTTTGATATAATTTTTAAAATTATGCAGCTAGGGATTTGAAATTTTCACTAACCACTAAAAATAGTTACCTGGACATTTTATAAAAATTTCAAAAAGATATGATCAATTTTGAGTTATTTACAGCATTTTGGAAATTTCTAATTTTTTGTTAGTTTTTGTATAATCAAATTTTTGATTTTTGATATAAAGACTTGAAAATTTGAAATGATCTCACTGACATACATGTCTTATTGATATCCAGATATAAAATTTACAATTTGACTTTGATGTCAATAATTGTCTAGTAGGTATTTAATAGGTACATTATTTGTTTTTAAAAATAACTTAATACACTTCGTATAAAATAATTAATCCTAAAATGTGAATAATTTTATTTTGATGATCTTTACATAATTAATTTGTAGCTAAAATACCTACTTACAAAGTTTGTTTATTAATTTAATTATATGGATATTATGTGTGTAGAGATGATAAATATTCCTTTGATCATCTTGAGCAAATAAAATAAAACATTGATAAAAGAGAAATTTCATCATAATGTGAATTTTTAAAAAATAGCAACTTACAAATGCAAGACTTGTTAAAAATAGTCTGATACAAATTTATATGATTCAGTCTAGTCTTTTATATGGTTATTACATAAAATGAGCATAAAATTGTTAAAAATTAAAAACTACAAAACAAAAATAATTTTCAACAAGCAAAACACTATGGGCACTATTTGCTAACTCATTGTAAATCATTTTTATTTTAAATTTCATACAATAGATATACTTCTAGTTTTAGATTCTAAACAAAGTGAAGAAGCTTACGTTTTTACAATGATGTTTATTTTTTTTGCTTTCTGGAAACACTTTTTCGTGTAGAAATATTTGTCTAAAAGTTTCGATCATTATCTCTATAGAACCCTAATAACACTCAGATGGTAATATTTAAAGATCATTTTTCCAATTTGACAATACTTTTTCCAAAAATGGGGAAAATTTGTCGAAAAATTGACAAAAACGGTAAAGTATACAATTACTGGAATTTCTGTAAAATTGAAAATTGCTTATTAACATAACTTCTAAAATAATGCATCTAGGGACTTGAAATTTTCACCAACCACTAAAAATAGTTAGGAGAATATTTCATATAAATTTCAAAAAGATTTTATTAATTTTGAGTTAAGTACAGCACTTTGAAAATTTTGGAAATTTCTAATTTTTTGTTAGTGTTTATGTAATAAAATTTTTGATTTTTGATATTAAGACTTGAAAATTTAATATGATCTCACTGACATTTATGTCTAATTGACCTGAAAAAATCTCGAAACTCGTTAGTCAACTATTTTTTTTACCAGTTTGAAATTAAAATTAACGAATTTAAGTTTTACCTAAAATTACGCACTTTAACGTACATATAAGAAAATTGGACAAACGGATTCTTTTAAAATTTGGTGCCTAGATAGAGAATTCCATTGCGAATATTTTGGTGCAATAAAATTTCTTACGAATGAATAATTTAACATTTTAAAAGGGTTTGAATAAAAAAAAAAATCGGAGAAAATACTGACAAATATTACAAAATATCTCTAGATGGTTTATAAGTTGTTGCTGAAGGTCGATAATGTTTTATTGCATCTTATGTATTTTCAACGCTGAATACACGTCGAGTGGGAATCTCTTGAAGGGTGTATTGAATTTTAAAGAAATGGTAAATCATTCCTTCAATAAAACAATTCTGAACGAAGGAAGTTAATAATATAAAAAAAAATTCAAAAAATTCGGATTACTGGGTTAGAATCGAACTCCGGCATTGTTGCGTCATAACGGTATCATCGTTCCACTACGCCACACTAACATATTAAATATACTATTGAAATAGTAGGTATTTAGTATAATAACCAAAAATATTGAATTTTCAAAATAGAATAAAATAATTAGAAAACTATTGATGCACATAGATTTTATTTCACACTATCGTATTCAGGGTCGAAAAATATATAAGATGGCGAACATTACCTACCAACCATTTGGGTGTTAATTACAAGTTTAAGAATTTGTCCTACTTTCTCAGATTTTTTTTCAATCAAAATGTTTAATTTTTTGTCTGTAAGAAATTTTATTGTACCAAAATATTTGCAATGAAATTCTCTATCTAGGCATCAAATTTCAAAACAATCAGTTCGGCTAATTTTTTTTATATATGTACGTTAAAGTGCGTAATTTTAGGTAAAACTAACGAATTTCATCGAAATTTTAACTTCAAACTGGTATAAAAAAAAAAGTTGACTAACGATTTTTGAGATTTTTTCAGGTCAATTTGACATAAATTTCAGGGAGATCATATTAAATTTTTAAGTCTTAATATCAAAATATTCACTTCGTTCAGAATCTAAAAATGATAAATTTCTGAAATTTTCATAATGCTGTACTTAACTCAAAATTAATCAAATCTTTTTGAAATTAAATTTTTATGTAATGTTTTTGTAACTTTTTTTAGTGGTCGGTGGAAGTTTCAAGTCTCTAGCTGCATTATTTTAGAAGTTATGTCAAAAATAATTTTCAATTTTACAGAAATTCCGATAATTGCATTTTTTGCCGTTTTTTGACAGATTTTCCCCGTTTTTGGAAAAAGTATTGAGAAATTGGAAAAGTGTCCTCTTCAAAGTACCACTTGTGTATGATTCCGGTTCTATAGAGATGCTGATCAAAAAAAATATCATTGTAAAAACATAAGCTTTTTCACTTTGTTCAGAAACTAAAAATAATAAATTGTCACAAGATCGATAGTGGGGGGAGGCTGCCTTATCATCACAAATGAATACTGGTCTCTGCTAAGTAATGATTTCATTTTGAATTACATATAGTACTGTTACTTTTAGAATTGTAATTAAATAACTAAATCAATAATGAAATCTTGTTGCAATAAACATGCTTGTAATAATTGATATCAAATCATTAGTTTTTGTCAAATCAATGATTCTAGGATTTAAGCTCTTATTATAGGCAAGGATTTTAGTAACAATTATTCATTTTTACTATTTAAAAATTAGGTACCTCTCAGAAGTACCAACTTGAGGCAAATTTTGATATTGAAAGTTGCTGGACTTTCAGACAAGTAATTCTATATGAAATAATGTACATAGAAAAAAAAAAAATTAACGTCATTGTAAGAATCTAAACTATTACATAAACTGAATTTTTTTTTACTAAAAAAATAACTATCATTTAAATTTGTAAAATATATAGAATATTTTTGGTGTATTAAAATTAAAAAAACAAAGACATATTAAATTAAATTAACAGAATAAATACTCAACCTGCTCGACTCACTGGTGGTTAATGTTAATTACTTTACCTATATTTAATAAATATTTTTACAGTAATGTTTATAGTTATTTTATTATTATTATTTTCTGTAAACACCTTTTTTGTAAGGAAATACTTGTCCAAAAGTTGTGACCAGCAATTTTTTGAAACCACATTTGCCTCTAGATGATACTTTAAAAATTTAAAATTCAACATGCCCACCAAGAGTATCTAACCCGAGAAGCAAAGAATCCCCGTGGTGTGAAGTATGTCTGGCTTTCTTGTCTTGTACTTTACCTTACTTATCTTTACTTTATTTAATTTACTATTCATTTCTATTTTATATTTTAAATGCATATATTATATGTATGTATATCCTAACTACTTTGTAAAATCATTTGCTTAATGAAAATTTGCAATTTTTATGATATGAAAATTAGTTATTACACTGTGTAAATGAAAATAATATCTACCCAAAATTTGACAAAAAAAAACTCGGAAACCATCATTTTTTGATCCCAACTTTATGAAAATTTAAACATAGATAAACAATAATATAAGAAATATTTTGACACAAGAAAATTTTTAAATTGTGAAAAAAAAAATTTGGACATTTCCTAACACTTTTTTTTTATTAATTATTTTATTAATTTTTCCTTTTCTTTATTTATTAGATAATAAAAAAACTAAAGTAAAGTAAAGCATAGGTTCAGAAACCATAACTTTTTGATCCAATCTTAATGAATAACTCTTGTCTATACTTTACTTTTAGATTCTGAGCAATAGTCAGGCATGTACTAATTGGTTTTACAAATCTTTGTGTTTTTTTTAGATTCAGAATGAAGTGAAGAAGCTTATGTTTTTACAATGATATATATATTTTTTCTTCTACTATTGGTCACTTTTGTATAGAAATACAGGGTCCGGCAGTGAAACGAGATGATTTCAATACTTAATTACTATTTAAAGAATGAATAAATTTTAATTTTAATAAACATAAATATAAAGTATAAGAGTTACAATTTTATGTTCAATACAAAAAATACTATTTTTTATGTAATACGTTTGCAAAATGACCTTTGTTATTTATGCATTCTTGTAGGCGGAACTTAAAGATTTGCATGACCTCTCGCACCATATTAATTGAAATTGATTCAATTTCGTCCCGAATGCGTTGTTTGAGTGTTTGGATAGTTCTTGGTGGATTGGCCTCAAACTCTTTTGATTTAAGGTATCCCTATAAAAAAATTGCAAGCCGTTAAATTGTGAGATCGAGGAGGCCATGGAATAGTACCATTTTGAAAATTCGCTTTAACACCTAAGCCGCGTTGTTCACCTGTCCAAAGATTCGTCCAAAGATTCATTGTTATTTATAACTAAATGGTAGACCGTGGTGATAACAATGATTGACATATGACGTACCGCCCCACCACATTACGACCTATCCCTCACCTCAAATCATCCAGTTTCACTGCCGGACCCTGTACTTGTCCAAAAGTTTCGATCAGTAACTTTACATATCCAGAATCGAACCCAAATGGTACTTTTAAGAGGTCATTTTTTAAATGTCTCAATACTTTTTTCAAAAACGCAGAAAACTCAAAAAAATGATAAAATATGCTATTGCCTGAATTTTCGTAAAATTGAATATTGCTTTTTAACATAACCTTTAAAATAATGCAGCTAGGCACTTGAAACTTTCATAAACTACCAAAAATAGTCACGAAAACATCTCATAAAAATTTCAAAAAAATTTGATCAATTTTGAGTAAAGTACAGCATTTTGGAAATTTTGGAAATTTTTCATTTTGTTAGTTTTTATATAATAAAATTTTTCCTTTTTATATTAAGACTTGAAAATTTAATATAATCTCACTGGCTTATATGCTTATATGATTAATTGACCTGAAAAAATCTCGAAAATCGTTTTTTTTCAAAAATCAGTTTTTTTTCTCTATAACCGTTTGAAATTAGAATTTCGACAAAATTTATTAGTTTTCCCTAAAATTACACACTTTAACGTACATGAAAGAAAATAGGCTCAACTAATTTTTTTTGAAACTTGGTGTTTGGGTAGATAATTTTATTACGAATATTTTGGTGTAATAAAATTTTGAGCGAACAAAGAATTAAACATTTTAGAAGGGTTTGATTGAAAAAAAATCTGATAAAATACGGACGAAGTTAGATAATGTTTTTCGCTTATCTTAGGTATTTTTCGACGCTATTAAATATGCTACTAAATGTAAATGGTTATGGTGGTATTATTTTTCCCAAATGATTTATATTTATAGACTTTGGCTAGTGTGTTTATGGAGTAATTTGTGTTAACATATTTATTAATAAATAGTTACATACTATTCAGTATAATATATAAAAACATAATATTCATCAATAAAATGAATTATATTATTTATTTAATTATCGAGCTTAGATGATGCTCATATTTAGGCATATAATGGTACCTATATAAATTTAGGTGCATATAAAATGTCACTTCATCACATTTTACAAAGTTAATAATATAAAAAAAAAAAAATGTAAAAAATTTGGATTACTGGGTTAGAATCGAACTCCGGCACTGTTGCGTCATAACGGTATCATCGTTCCACTACGCCACACTAACATATTAAATATACTATTGAAATAGTAGGTATTTAGTATAATAATTAATAACCAAAAATATTGAATTTTCAAAATAGAATAAAATAATTAGAAAACTATTGTTGCACGTGGATTTTAATTCACATTATCATATTCAGCGTTGAAAAGTATATAAGTTGCAATAAAACATCAACATTCAACAAACAAGTGTTTATAACTATAGATATCTCCTAATATTTGTCTTTATTTTCTCCCGATTTTTTTTCAATTAAACCCTTGTAAAATGTTTTAATTATTCGTCCGTAAGATTATTGCACCAAAATATTCGCAATGAAATTCTCTATCTAGGCACCAAATTTTAAAAGAATCGGTTAGGCCAATTTACTTTTACGTACGTTAAAGTTTGTAATTTTAGGTAAAACCTCGGGTAAAACTTAACGAATTTCGTCGAAATTCTAACTTTAAATGGGTATAAAATAAAAGTTGACCAACAATTTTTGATATTTTTTCACATCAATTAGACATATATGTCAGTGAGGTCATATTAAATTTTTTAGTCAATAATTTTATTACAAAAATTCAGAATTTTTCAAAACGCTGTACTTAATTCAAAATTGATCAAATCTTTTTGAATTTTTATGAATTTTTATGATATGTTCTCGTAACTATTTTTAGTTGTTGGTAAAAGTTTCAAGTCTCTAGCTGCATTATTTTAGAAGTTATGTCAAAAAGTAATTTTGAGTTCCACGGAAATTCCGGTAATTCCATATTGTGTTGTTTTTTGTCAATTTTTCGACAGATTTTCCCCATTTTTGAAAAAAGTATTAAGAAATTGGAAAAACTTTTCTAAAGTACCATCTGGGTACGATTCCGGTTCTATAGAGATTTTGATCGAAACTTTTGGACAAAATTTCTATATGAAAAAGTGTTTCCAGAAAAATAAAAATCATTGTAAAATCATAAGCTTCTTTACTTCGTTCAGAATCTAAATAAACATGGATTACTTCGTTACTAGGTAATTAATAATATTAGACCATTATTGGACATTTGAAAAAATGTAATGAGTTTTATTGGATGTACCTATTATTTGAAAAAATTAATTCTATTAATAGCTCCAAATCCAGGGATTCCCATCAAAAGACCAAAGTGCCAATACACTGAGAGACTGAGAGGTTGACCATTTATTTATTTATAAAAATAGATTTTTATTGCATTTTTCATTTTTATTAAGATGTATGTACACAAATATCGAATACATAACATTAAATACACTTAAATTTAAATTATTAAATACCTACACTTAAATAAAATTTATTAATATACCCACCAAGAGCTTCACACCCGAGGTGTGAAGAATATTTTGCCAAGTATGTAAGGCTTTTTTTTATTTGTTTTGTGTAACTGAAACTCCGCTCAGTATAGTTTTATTGAATAAATGATTTATCATTTCTTTAAAATTCAACATTCCCAACAAGTCTCACTTGAGGAGTAAAGAAAATCTATGTTGTGAAGTATGTCCAGCCTTCATTGAGTGTGCTGCCCACGATATTAATTTTAATCAATTTAAAAGTGGCCTTCAATCTATAAAGGTTGAAGATCCCTGCAACTATGTGGCAGGGGTGGCCAACCTGCTGCACACGTGTCATTTGTGGTACATCGGATACTTCTGTATGGCACACTAATGCCACTAATGGCACACTAAATAATTTCTGTATAACCTTTATTTTATAGTTACCTGAATTATTTATTGCACAAAAAAGAAAAGTTGGTGTTTTATGGAATGCTTCTATTTTTTATTTGTTAATTAGGCATAGGATTGAAAAAGGTTGGCCACCCCCTGATATATGGTGTACTATTATCTATATTTATAAGATAATTTGATAACTAAGTTTTTATTTGTGTGATAGAATTTTATGAAAATATTTTACGGAAAGTGCTTTATATTTTTAAACGATAATAAATAATTTGTAATTTAAAAACTTTAATACAAATTTAGCTATGTTTAATATATTTCAGGAAGGGTTTCACTATTGGGTGGTTTGTAAGACTTAGTATCAAACAAAGTTCTTGTTTTAATGTAGTGTAAGGATTGTAATCATTTGAATTGTGTTTAATAATATTCTGTACAATTCACATAATGTTGTTAATATTTTATTAAATAATTATTTAATTTTTGTGTTATAACTGAATTTATTTTAAGATTATTAAATATTTAATTTTGTTTTAGATTACGTCTTCTGATGGTTTGCCACTCACCTTATGCGTGTCATGTGTACAGAGATTAAATCGCAGACATACATTACAAATGGCAATAAAACATAGTAATACTCGTGTAGTGTCTCGTTCTAAAGCACAATCCACCTCCGGAATACGAGAGTGTAATCAACATCAGCAAGTACACTCAAGCTCTGCTGCTGTTCAGTCAATTTGATTTTTGCCTTCTTTTAATGTACATACCTATTATTTTTTTCAATGAAGACTGTTATAAAAATTGAGTTCAAAACACATGAGATAAATTTATTTCAAATTTGTCAGTCTCATCTATGAATTACTAAATGTGTTTTACTAACGGTTTTTATTATTTACACCTAAGTTGAGCAATAAGGTTATTTAACAAAAATACTTTTAAGTAAATAATTTTTATCTATGTTTAACATTAAAAATACCTAAAGTAATTTATTTTTGATTCTATTTAAGATACATAAATATAAGCTTAAATGTTTATTTTACTTAAGAATGTACAGTCATAATCAGATACTTTAGTACCATCCGGTAGACGTCTTCTAGCAAGTGTTCTTAAATTAGAATTGCATCCGCACCAACACAGCAATGCACAACCACAGCAATAGCATGACCTACCAGCATACCGTTCCCACCACCCACTGCCTATGGCCACTGTTCTTTCTCCAGACGGTGTTGATAAGAATAACTTAATGATAAATCGAAAAAATATTAATTTATGACTGCATATTATAGATACTTATTTTTCTATAATAGTAAAAAATACTGAAAACTATGGTTAATCGCTATTGAGTCATCTGGATGGTAACAAGGTATCTGATGACGAATGTAGACCTATTAGTTAATTGTAGGAGTAGTCTAAATTGAATATGTTAGTAGTAAGCAATTCAGATATCATATTCATCACTGCATTTGACAATTATGAATTTTTTCAAGTATATTTTAATTAGCAAACAAATCTCTATTTTAAGTTAAGAATGAAAGAACTCAAATGAAAAACTTAAAAAATGCATATGTTTTATTATTTTTTTGTGTTTGGTTTGTTACAATCATAATTCAGAAAGGGATATAAAATACCTATTTATTAAAATAATATGGTGTGCCATTTGTCATTATTTTAATTTTTTTTTTCAAGCATTCACATTAATAATATCACTTAAATAAACTTTTCCTGATCTCAAACTTATGGGAAGGTTTTTCATACAGATTTTTGATTTTTTTGACATATTCAATTTTAAATCCTGAAAACGTCTTTAATACATTTATTAATTTTTAATTGAATTTCTAATAAGAAAAATAAATTTATAAAGTTCAATTAAAGTATTAAAATTTTAGTTTATATTTTATCTTTTAGTTTTATAAATATAGTACAAGAAGTGCAATATGAATTGGCGCTGAATATAAATGTTTTAAAATCTATAATTTATTTTGTTTTATTAAATGCTTCCTTTTATTTAATTATTACTATTGAAACAATAATTTAAATTTTGAGTTGTCATTTTTATTCTTATTATTTTTTTTTTTTAAAATGTTTTGTGTACTTCCATTGGATGTGTTAAACTCTTTTGTTAATTTAATCAGCAATATAAATAATTGTTAAGATAAAACGAGGTGGTATTATAATTATTTGTGTTATTTTTTTCCGGGAATCTGCTTATTCCTAATGTTGTTTCATATATACTTATAGAGTTCGAAAATGATACCCTAAAGAAAGGTTTATTTGTTTCCCAACTAGAATAAATTATAATTTTTCAATACCAAGATTATAAATTGAAGAAATTTCTTAACAAACTTTGACAAAAATTATTATCTGTTAACACGAAAACAGATATTGTAAAATATGTTAAGCTTGAGTTTGATAAATTTGTTCACAGTTGGCACAATAAATAGTTTAAGAATTTATTGAAAAATTTATGACGTTTCTTATTATAATCATTTTTCTAATCAATATATGTCTGTGGTTCTCAACCTTTTTGATTCTGTTGTCCCTTATAATGTCACCAAGATTTTTTTGACAACCCTTTTATAATTATAGTAATAATATACCTGTAAAAGTTGTTTAAAATTATTATTATTGTTATTCCAAATTTAAAATAATGTAACAAAAATGTAGGTAGGTATTTTATTTTATGTACATTTATGGTTTTAAAATATCTGGAATAACAAATTATCTTTATTATATAATGTTCATAAGTATTTTTATTGTTTTGTAAATCCTACAATTATGTGAGGTATTGGCGATCTTAAATCCCTCTTCCTACTTGGTGACTTTATTTTTTATTTCTTAACAAATATTATGACCATTTTAAAGACATACAACACTTAATTAACTGTTTTTGTGTGTTGACGGCCCTAAATAATTTGTTGGTGACCTCCAAGGGCATTGTGATCTGGTTGAGAAACGCTTTTAGGACTGATGGAGGAGACAATTCTTGTGTACTGTAACAATGATAGGTGAAATAATTAGATCTGAAAATTACCAGCAAATAATGAGATATCAGTTCTAATATTGCATAATGTTTATTATAATATTAAGATTATTTTAATATAATTATAAAATATTAGAGATTTATCAATTAAGAATAATAGAAAATATTATACTTGCCAACAAAATTTTTTTTAAATGTTATTATTTACTATATTGTTTAATAGCATTTTAGGTTATTATTTTGAACATTGTGATCATAGTTTGTACAGTTTTACCTAGTTAGTAGTTCATATTATGTACACTGAGGTCTGAGACTGATGGTTCCAAATATATTTGGTAATTTCTCTAATTTCATATTTATGTAATAAATAAATATTGAAAGTTTTTTTTTTTATTATTTGCTTTTTTAGGCATAATAATATTATATTATACTTTGTAGAACTGATATGAATTTTTGAAATTTGTATGTCTAAATACAGGTTTGTTCACATATTTTCTTTTTAAAATACAAGCATGATTTCATGACATATCAAAAATTATTATTAGTTTTATGAATGGAATTAATGAAAAATGATTTTTGATAATGTTTTAAAATAATATTTAACTTAAAAATAAATTGTGCAGTATTGAATAATTTTTAATTTGTTAAGTAATTGTCAATTATGTGTAAAATTGTATTAAACATTTGGCTGAACTTGTACTATTATTGTCATCATAATTTCGAAATGTATATAATGACACACTTAGTACTTGCAAGGTAATTGTGTTTAATGAGCTATTCAAGGTCTCTATGCCTACTTCATTTTGGTACCTATGAGATGGTTTTATCTTTGAATCTTGAAGGTCAAATTAATGCAATTTTAATGGATCATATTGTAATACTGTAATTTTGCAACAGTAAAATTTGGGGAATTAGAATCATAAAACTGAGTGTTATCCCTTCTAGAGCAAGGGACATCAATTAATATTGTTGAAGGGTCACATATTAGGAAATCTTAAAGATTGATCGCACTCTGGTGTTATAAATTATAATGAGTGCAACTGGGCATCTGTGACCTGCGTTATCATTATTCTGTTAATATTTCAAATATGAATGTTTTGTTTATTTCATAGGCCTATAATTTATTAAGTTTTAATTATTATAATTAAAATAAAAAGTTACAAAATACAAGTATTTATATTTTTATAGTTTATATTAACCATCAATATTAGGTATCGATTAAATAAAACATTTTGGAAAATAATGGTGCTAAATTTTCACTCCATTCAAATAAACACGGTTCTGCTCGATATTTGGATGTAATTAAAGATCTTGGCGAATTCCCGAGTTGAGATTCCATAGTATTCTTAGTGAACATGAAAATACTGGAAGATCACAATGGGAACATAATCTTTGAATTGAGAAGGAATTAGTTAATAGTGGTGTATCCAGAATTTCTTTTTGGTCTTAAATTGTAATGAATAGCACTTTTATGAATTCTCAATTTGGGTTTTCCAAAGTTTATTATTTAACATCAGAAAATAAGCCTTATCTATGTTCTGAAATTATAATATCTATAAAAAGTTTAATTACACTATAGAATGGTCCACGAAAACGTGCGGGTGACGACAATGCGCCACATGGAGATTTTTTGTCGGTGGTCGGTAAACTATTTCCCGCTAAATGTTAAATATCTAAATTCAAATTTCAAAATGCACATGTCCTGTTGTAAAATGACTCAAAGGGTGCCGGACTTCAGTTACGGTTTATTTAATATAAAGGAATCTTCCTATAAAATATCTGGTTGCCGTGTCGGCATTAATGCCGACACGGCGGTACGGAACAAATGTTACGGTACACTGGCAAATAGAGAATTTGACACGCGGCGCGCTGTGGTCACCCGCACGTTTTCGTGGACCATACTATACAGAACATTATATAAGTATCTATGAATAGCATATACCTATTGTTGCTGGCTATTTTTAATTTATTTAAACATTCAGTCATCCAATATCGAAATAATTTTCATTTTGTTCTTGAAGCTCAAGCAAATACATCTTATTTCCTAAGTAAGTATCAATTTTTATTGATATAATATAGGTAATATATATATACAGGGTATCTTAGTATGATTTGACAAATGCAATAACTTGTTATATTAATGATTTTCAGCTTTTTTTTTTTGAAGATTATTACTACAGCATTACCATTATTTTGGCGTATTTGACAGAATTATTAAATTATTTACAATCTTAAAAAAATCATAGAAAATGAATGGATTAAACTTTATTAATGATTTAAGCACCAATATTTTTCTAAAAATCATATTCACAAAATGGCTATTTTGAATTTTTTTCTAAATTTGTAGAATAAAATTGTAGATTTGAAAATTTGTGTCCTAAAAAAAAAGCAGTTATTGTCGCAGCGTAATAATAATTAGAAAAAAAGTTGAAAATTATTAATTGAACAAAAGTTATTGCATTTTTCAAATTATTCTGGACACCCTGTATATATTATTATTAAAATTAATAGTAATGATTATTACTATTAATAATTATACTATTAAATTATATTAATTAAAGTAATGATTTTACTTTAGTGAAACATTGACATTTTATCAAACCTTGATAACTTATAGGTAACTATTATTCATTTCTATCTAGAAGCAGGGGCTTCTATTAAAAATTTGCTCCCAGATCATAAAAAAAATTTATTAATTCTCTTAAGATTTTTTTAGAATTTATTGATTGTATTTTGTATTAATTAGATTACAGGATGGCCTAAATGCCCTACATTAAAAAATAAATTATTTAAATGACAAAAAAAATTTTACGCAGTAAAAAAAATTATAGTGTTTTTGAGTTATAGCAGTTTTGTACCAAGAGTGCAATATGATTAAATATATTTCTGTATATTTTATTATACATTTTATCATATAAAATGTTCCTTAACTTCAAGTTCTTAAATTAAACTTATAATGGGGCAGCACAAATTTCTTAGTCTATTGGTCTCTACTAACTTGAATCAAGCCCTGATATAGCGTGTATTTATTTTTTCTTAAACAGTCTATTATATTACATCCACTATTGCATTATATATAATTTTATACTCACAGTTGTAATTTATTTTATAAAAATACGTTTTTACATAAAAATTTGATGCACTACTCACAATCCTTAATTTAGTTCACCGGAACTTTGTTTAAAATCAACGATAAATTTGTAAAGATGTATATTATTAATTATTAATTTGATTAATTTGTTATAATATGTGATTAAGTTAATGATTTAAAAATTAAAGGATTATATACTTAGTTTAATTTTTACTTATTACCATAAAAAAAAAATTAAAATAGATTCTGAGGTCTCGCCTAGTAAAAATTGCCCCAGGCCTCGCTCCAACCTAAGGACGGCTTTGAAGTGTATATTCAAATACGATAAAAATAATTACACGGTGTATAAGATGTGTGGGAGACAAAGCCCCCCATGTTTATTATTAAGCCCATTTATACGAATAATCACTAAAATATTGACGATTTCATTATCACTGAATGAAACTTTAGGTATTTACCCCGGGAAGAGAGTCATTTTATATTTTTTGATGAGATATAAAACCAATATAAAAGTAATATTTATAGTATTTATTTTGTAATATTTATAGAATAAATATAATATTTAAATTAATATGAAAGCCAAAAATAATTTATTGGATTAAGAATTTAAATTTTATGTGATTTTTATCGATAAAAAATCGTTATTTTACATGAATATAATCAGTTTTATGCAATTCTAACATATAACAATTATAAACAATTTTTTATTGAGCCAACTATTAAACATTTTAAGAATTGATAATTCGTAAAATTCTCAACGAAAAAATTCGTAAATTAAAATCCTATCTGATTAAGAGATAAATATTTTATACGAAAAAACTTTCAAACAACTAGATAATTAAATTTTTTTCCAAAATTCTATATTCATCCCAAATGTAATCTACATTTTTTTAAATATTTCAGTTTGTATTATATTATTGTTCGTAATGGGTGAAAATTACAAGTTTCTGGTATTATTTGTTTTGGTGTTGTAACTAAATTATTTAAATCAATTTCAAGAAAATCTAGTTATGGCATATTTTACCGTTTTTATTCAGACTTGAGATAGTTTCTACTTGTTTTTGAAAAAACTGCTGAGAATTAAAAATAATTTTTTTCTGATCTATTTAAGTTGTTAAACGAAATTTTTGAATAATTCTTTATACCTATTATTCAATAATTTTTTGATTGCAACTGAGGCGCGTCATTTGGGGTTGGCAGGTGATGCATTTGCCCTACTCTAGACTTTGAATTAGCTAATTTGGGCCGGTTTAAATACATTTTGGCTAGTCTTTTATCCAATAAAAGTCAATACATTATGTTATTACGGCTATTATATAACCAAGGAAACATCCGAAAAAACAATATAATTTTAACAGACTCATTAAGCACACTCTTAAGTCTAAACAATAAAACTAACACTACAGGTATAGTGAAGTTAATACAATAAAGAATAAACCAATCAAGTAACATAGGGATCAGTATATCACTAATCTGGGTCCCTGGGCACAGCTGCAAAGAAGGAAACGAAAAGGCAGATCAAGAAGCCAAGAAAGCCGCAGAATACACAGATATTACAAAATTAAACATAACAACATTAACTGACACAAAGAAACAAATCAAAGAACTTATTCAAATTAAATGGTAAACACACTGGCTAGGTAAAAACAAAACTAAGAAAAATTAAAAACTACATCTTCAGTTGGACCAACCCGCCTTTAAATAGAAGGAAAGAGTTATTATAAACAGACTTAACATAGGACATACAAAATGTTAGTTTTGTATGTCCGGATACCTTATGGTAGCAGAAGAACAACCTAGATGTACTACATGCGGAACCGAACTCAATCAACTATATTTTCACAGAATGCCTCCAGTACATTGATGAACTAAAGAATCTCAATATCCCCAACACCCTAGACGCAGCATTAGGACCAGACACACACACCATCAATCAAGTCTTATTATTCTTAAAAAACTTTAATTTATATAATTCAATATAAATAAAAAAAAAAATAAAATGTAATTTAAATAATGGCCTATGTTGTCGAGTTAATTTAAGACCAATAAAAAAAAAAAGAAACTTGGTACATAGACAGGGAGGGGCCTTAGGAGGCCTGGACCCCTTAGAGACGTCAGTGGCCCCAAATCGGTCAACTTAATTTTATTTTTAAATATTTTAAATATGGTGTATATTGTCCATATAATGTATATCCATATATGAATGTATATTATGATACTCCATATAATTAACGATCGTATACCAAAAATTAAGTTCTGAGATTTTATTTTATTAATATATGACATATGTCACCCGAAAATTGGAGATAAATCAATAACCACGTCTAATAATAGATTTTTAACTTTTATGCTAATTAGTCGGAAAAGTAAGATTTAAAAACGAAGTCGGCAAATTAAGAGGGAGGTACAAAAATTAGAATAGGGACAAAAAATGTTGGCCCCCTTATGAAATAATGTCTAGTTACGTGCCTGTACATAGATAGAGAATTACAATACGAATATTTTTGTGTAATAAAATTTGTAATGGACATTAATAATAATAATAAAAATTGAAAGTTTTATAAGGTTTTAATTGAAGAAAAATCGGAAAAAGTACTGACAAATATTCTGGGAATATTGAAATAATTATTATCATGAAATCAATTTTAGTAATAACTTCCAAAATAATAGAGATAGAGACTTGAAATTTTCACCATCTACTAAAAATAGTCACGATAGTCACGTGTACACCTCATAAAATTTTCAAAGATATTTGACCATTTTTGAGGTAAGTACGACATTTTGAAAATTTCGGAAATTTCTCGTTTTTTGTCAATTTTAATTCATAAAATTTTAATGTATGGATATTAAGAACTAAAGATTTTACAAAAATATACTCATATGTATAACCAACGGTCCTAAAAATATCTCGAAAATCGTAATTCAACTTTTTTTTATAGTCATTAAAAGTTAGTATTTTGACAGAATTCATTAGTTTTATATAAAATTACATATTTAAACGCATATAAAAAATAATTGGTTCAACCGATCTTTTTGAAACTTCGTACACAGATGGAGAATTACATTGCGAATATTTTGGTAAAATAAAATTTTCCGATCACTCCTTCAGTGTCGAAAAGCGATTATAAGTATACGCTTGACATCATTGGTGCACACGGATTAGTGTCACCCTATCATTTTACATGGGAGATGCTTTCAATGGTTTTTATATATAATTAGATAAGTAATTATATTGACTAAATTACCATTCTGAAAGGAAATATATAAGCCGTTATAGTATTTAAATCACATATTAAAAGCATACAGCCCAAAAAAACAATTTTTTTAATTATTATAAAGTTTATTGCCACAAAAAAAGTTGTTTGAAATTTGTAATCTATTAAGTTTCTGGAGGAACATTTTATACAAGTTTTACTACCACTCGAAAAAGTAGTTTCAAACATATGAAAAACTTCTTGTTAAATCAATATATTCATCACTTCGCTCAGAATCAAACGTTTTTGTTTGTATTTAGAGTATATAATTTCTATTTTGTTTTATGAAATAGGACAGCCAATTTTCACCCTATGAAACCATAATAGCGCTTATATTTTCCTCATCGTCTCCTTACTATAAAATAGAAGTTTGTACCTTACTGTCCTATGCTAATTTTTATTTTCGTATAAAATATTACCAGCGTGTACTTTATTATATTTCATAACAGAATCAGTTATGAAAATTTAAATTGATGCATTCTTATTTAAAATTAAAATGTAAGTCTGTAACAGTACTAAATCATTGGTTAAAAACATAGAATTCGAAAATTACCAAGGTCAGGGTCGTGAAAAATATTTGAAATTGAAGAAAGGTGATATTTTCTAAATTATTATAAATCTAATTTGACTTTTGTCGTATAGAATTAAATAATAAGTTTTTTTTATTTTTATTTTGATAAGCAAAGTATAATAATTTTTGATTGTTGATAACCTTGAAAGTAATAATTTCTACATAGGTGTTAAAAAGCATACCTATAATTAAAGCAAAAAAAGGTTGAATTCGCAATCTCAGATATGAATCTTAAAAGTAACTACTAATTCTAGAGTTTGAGGGAAGCCATAGAATCTATCGATTTTGTAGTGATGTACTTATTATTATTATTTTTTATTATTGTTAATGCGGGTATAATCGATTAGAATTTTCTCTCGGTATTCAAACAGATAATTTAGCGATTACCTTAAAATTTTTCAAGAGCAAGCAAAATTATCAGAAAATGAAGAAAAGCTTTATA
>JAIPRM010001901.1:17014-33870 GCA_025469315.1 Stegophylla sp. TES_Ste_2020 | reverse complement strand
TAGTTTGTCATTATTACAAAAATTGATTACAATGAGTAGACAAAAAAAAATTATAATTAAAATAAAAAAAAATATTTGACGATTTAAAACATATCTTTAAGATTTTATAAGTTGTATGCATGTAAAATATATATTAACCTACTGGTATGTATTAAAAAAAAAATTCACTTTTAATCACGCCAATGATTAAAATCATTGTCAGTCCTGAGCCTGTAAGTGAGAAGGAAAATGAGTGCAGTTCGACAACTACCTGCCTTTTTACCCGAGTGCAGTTCGACCATTACCTTTTTTCAACCCAAGTGCAATTCGACCATACCCTTTAGTACAGAGGTTCCCAACCTTTTTTGACTCACGGCATCCCATATATTTTTAAAAAATTCTGAGGCACCCTAAACTCTATATTCTATATTAATATATCGTGTAATTTATATTTATAATTTATGACTTGGTTTTTTCTTTAGCTAGGTATAACCCAAAAGTGTCAAAATAGTATATACCTACATATATTTTATCAAACAAATTAATACATTTTACATTAATCCTAAATTTTACATTCTGAGTGAAGCGAAGAATATTTACTTATTTAAGAATCTTTAATAATTTTTACAATTATGTTTAATATTATTATTTTTTTACGTGTACACGTTTTCGTATAGAAATACTTGTCCAAAATATTCGACCAGTAACTTTTTGAATCACGATTCTAGATGGTACTTTTAAGAGGTAATTTTTTGAAATTCTCAATTGTATACAAAACCAGTAAGCCAATTAAAATAGATAGAATATTACAGTATTACTACAAAATTATAAAAAAATAAAACACACTAGGTTTTCTATAATCTATGCTATTAAACACATACATTATGTTTTTCATAAAATTATTTTTTCTCAAAAATTATAATTCAAACATTTTGGCGGCACCTTTGTTTAAGTTTGCGGCACCCTAGGGTAGGGTGACCATATTTAAGAAAATAAAATACAGGACAAAAATATTTTTCATAATATTTTTAAATAAATAAGTATTTATTACAAATATATATAAATATATAACATAATTAAACTAAATTGATACTTTTTAAAATTTCTTCTAATCTTTTATTCATATATATATATTATATATTGTATACTTTACTTTCTAAAAACAACTTGTAAATTCATTTTACGATTATAATTTATTTATTGATATCCACAAGATTTCTAGATTCTTATATTATTTTATTCAATAATTTCGTTTTCAAAAGTTTCAAAAATTTTAAATCAACAGTAAGTCAAAAAACGGGATTAATATGGGACAGACTTGAAATTACGGGACAAAAAACGTCCTGAGAGAAGTTTATCAGGACAACAGGATGCAGAGCCGAAATAAAGGACAATCCTGTATAAAACAGGACGTATGGTCACCCTACCCTAGGGTGCCGCGTCACCCCGGTTGAGTATCACTGATTTCGGTGATTTGGGTAATCTTCGTATATTCCCGAATCCGTTTACCAATTGTGCAATTACACGAAAAACAAAGTATTATTCGGCGGAAAAACGATAATAATTTCCAAAAGTGTAGAACCTAAAAAAATGGCAACATCATTCACTATTTTGTAGAGATAATCCGCATATAATATTATGAAAACAATCGATTTGAGGAATAATTATTGACGGTCTCAAAAAGCACCTATATAATATATACCGTGTCGTGTTTCGTCGATACCATCAACCTATATTTCTGTTCTCCGGCATGTAGGTCACGTGGAAACTTTTGACGCATTTTTCAAAAAGCTCATGGAGGCTGAAATCATAATTTACACACAATACACGAATATCGACGCACAGTGTAAAGCCATAATAACGTTTGTGTGAATATTTCTCATCATTAAATCTGAAGAAACGCATCAACTGAACCGCAACAAAATCGATTCGAGTACACGTCTTTAATTATTACACCTTAGGTAAAAAAAAAATGTATCGACAGATCGTGAAAAATGTCGCGTAGGTACTGTGTGATGATTTAAAAGTAAAACAAAAAATAAAATAAAAAATGATTAATAATAATTTGCTAACCGTATTTTCTCGCACGAGTTTTATTACGATAAAAACTCGAGACAAATATAAAATATGTACGATGAACGCATCTCCTCTATACCAGGGGTTCCTAAACTCAAAAAAACTGCGCACTCGATCCTTCAATAAATTTTCACGGCACACGCGTTAAAATTAATACAATTCATAAACTGGTTGATCTGTTAAGTATCACCTTTTTTTTAGCCGTAAAAACTAATAAATTTGGACATTTTTTCCTATTTTTTTTTTATCGAGTCATGTCAAAAACTATATTTTCCATAACTTTTTTTTTCATTTCACCTCGAGCTGAGGCGAAACGAACACAAACTTTATCCTATAGTCAATTTTCAGTGCATTTCGATGCATCGGAATCAAAATTCGAAAGAGTAGTTTTTGAATATTGTTCTAATTTAAAGCTTTTTTTTATTTAAACTTTAACTATCTGAAGCTGATTTTTTAATATTAATTTAATTATTTAAATTATTTTCATTTATATCACTATGATACCCACATCAACACATTTTTACCAATCTATTCATGTTTAATAAGTACATTATTTTTTTGGCAAAATATGCACGTAACATTCATAACTAGGGCAGAGAAGTTATAGGAGGTAAAATTTGAAAAATATGCACAGAAAAATTTTAATATATGCATCAAATCCATTAAATATGCAAAATAATATGCAAAAAAAAAAATTATATTTAATGAAAAAAAATATATATATACATAAAAGATAGATCATTGTAACTTATGTTTTAGATTCTGAGCGAAGTGAAGAAGCTAGTGTTTATACAATGATGTTTATTTTTATTTTCTTTCTTTCTTTCTTTTTTTCTGTGTACAACTTTTTGTATAGAAATACTTGTCCAAAAGTTTCGATCAATAACTTTTTGAAACCCAATTCGCCTCTAGATTTTACTTCAAAGAGGTAATTTTTTGAATTTCTCAATTCTTCAATGTTTTTTTTTGGAAAAAACTACCCAAAATTTGACAAAAACTACTCGAAAACCATCATTTTTTGATCAGAATTTTAGGAAAACTTAAACATAGATAGAAAATCCTATAAAAAATATTTTGGCGCAAGAAAATTTTGAAAATGTGAAAAAAAATTTTGGACATTTTTTTTTCTTATATTATTAACTTCCTTCGTTCAGAATTGTTTTACTGAAGAAATGATTTTATCGTTTCTTTAAAATTTAATACGCCCGTCAAGAGAATACCACCCGTCGTGCGAAGTACACCCATCGTGCGAAGTATGTCCGGCTTTTTTTAAATATTTTCTACGTCGAATGATCGACGATTGTCAGCAGCCAGAATAGTTTTCTTGAATCTTGAATCTTAAATTTAATAATATAATATAATATATAGTATATAATATATGTGTGTGTGATTTATATATATACATATATTACAAATAAAATAATACCATACAGTTTTTAATTAATTAAAAATTGAGCAAGTTTTCCCTTAAAAATGTATGAATGTGTAAAATATGCATGAAATATGCATTTTTTTTTAAATGTTTAAAATATGCAAAAATATGCAAAAAAAAAATTAATATTTCAACTATGGGACTTATGAATTATATTTGGTTATTATGGTTTGCTATAAAATAGAGGCTCAGAAAAAAACATGCAAATCCTATAACTTTTCTGCCCTATTCATAACAATTAAAATATTACATGCATTACCATTAAATACTGAATAGCTGCCTTTAATATGCCCGTATCTGAGTCATTAAATTATGTATATTTATTTCTTAGGACATTTCATAAATTATTATTTTTCGTGGATTTCCAAACCAAATGTTATTAGGTTTAAGTATAATATGCATTAACACAAGACAAAAATTATCAAACTAAGACTCTCATAATAAGACAAAAGTTTTTCTATTACGTGTCTATTTACATAATTTAGTTTTTTTTTTTAATACGTAATATCAATCCGAGCCTTAATGATTACCTATTATTATAAATAATTACAGTGAATACATTTTCGTGAATTTAACGCGTGTAACTATAACAACAGTGGACGAGAAATAATTTTTTTATTTCAAAATGTATGATACAGTACTTAAAATAATAACAACCAATAAATTATTATTCAATTATTTTCAATCTAAAGAATACGCATAAATTTAAAAGAAAAAAACGAATATGATGCATAATCGTATGTTTTATCGAAATTCTAACATTTTTTTTGTTCCTGCAATTGTTAAGAACACGAAAGATAATATACTTTTTTTTAATCATAAAAATAAAAAATCTTAACTAGGAAAGTATACACGACCGTTTGTTTTTATGAGAAAAAAAAAACAATACACGTAGCCCATAAAAACAGAATTCAAAGCGTAAAAGATTAACGATTGGCGTGTACTTAATGAGGCGAGCGCTGGAAAACATGAAATACGTCCACTGTTTATATTTATACGTTAATTTAATTTGTCCGTAATCTGCATCCTCCTGTTATTTAGTGGTCTACAAATCGTTCTTTTGATTTAATTGTGCCCGTTCCTATGGTTAACAAGGATTCGTACTTAACCGACCGACCCAAGCGGACCGTGAAGGAAATAAACCGAGAATTTGGTTATTTACGAGCTATGTTTTTCGAAAAAAAAAAAATCAGAGTACAGTCAAACTAGGCTCCTCTAATAACATATTATAATAATACATAATATAGTATAGTCTCACGTAAATTTGTAAATTTATTTAAATATATGTATGTTCCATACACCGAATGTTCCTAAACTTTTTTTAGACTCAGAGTGAAATGAAGAAGCTAGTGCTTTTAAAATGATATTCAAAATTTGCCTTCATTAGACACTTTAAAGAAGCCATTTATCAAAATTCTCAATATTTTTTCCATAATTTGAGAAAAATTACCAAATATTTGACAAAAACATCTTCAATTTTTTTTTTTTTTTTATGGATGTGTTTATTTCTGTATTTTTTATAGACGTATACATCAGTTCAACTACTATTACGGGTCGATAATAATCGAAATCTAATAATTTGGTCATAAAATACTTCCTCTAATGAGTATATTATGCATATCAATCGATTAACACTTTGGTTGATTTTTATTTTATTCGATAGAGCCAATTAAATTGTATAATGTTTATGAACTGAAAATCACAGTATTTGTTAAAATAAAACATTTTATCTACTAAATATTTTATTTTTCCATAAATTTAAATACATTTTGCCATTATTTTTGTTTATATCTGCTGTGGTCATCAATCAATGGGTCGCGATAAGTCTTCTTTATATTGTATATCATAATTATATTAACTTTACTGTATTTCAAATCTTTCATCAATAAATATGTCTACTTACATAGAAAATCAATAAGTTGAATTTTCTTGTGATAGCAAACTTAAACAAATGTTTAGGGAAAATTCCTTAGAAATATTTTGAGCACACTTATGCGTGGAAAATTACGCAGAATTAGCAACTAAACGGAGCTAAAACCATATCAATTTTATTATTATTTCTAACAACCTGTGTAATACCTATATAAAAAGAAGTTTACTATAAATGTCAAATTTGAAAATGCCAAAAAGAAATATGACTTCAGACTCAACATTATTTTTGATTTGAGTAGTTAATTGGCTCCCAAATATAGATAGTCAACATAATAAATACAAAAAGTACCTTTGAATTGGCTCCCAAGAATTTACTATTGAATTGGCTCCCTAAATTTCCCAAAAATATAATGACTACCAAAATATTACTAATTATTTAAAGTTCAGACGCTGTTTCTTAGAGTTATTGACGTCAGTCACTCACACAATAACCGAATAAGTTTAGTATTATTTTCAATATTAACACATGATTTAATTTATTGTATAACATTCGCATATTTTACACATTTACATAGTTATATTGAGTTATACATCGAACATAATTCGAAAACAACAAACAATAATAACACAGAACAGAACTTCCCAAGTTTTGGGAAATAAATGAAAAATAATCAATGTTGCAATAAATAAATAAATACCTATTGAGAAGACGTTTTTGGTACAGAAATTGTTATCAAAAACAAAAATAAATGAGTTATGACAGTTTTTGTTGGATAAATATATAAATATACACATCATTGTAAAATTAGAATCTAAAAAAAAAGGCATACATCATATCATAGTAAAACCATTATATTCCACACTTTTCTATGAATCTTTAAAGATTCCTGTTCAATACTATGACGTACAACTAGTACCGTATAAAACTAGGTAGTACCTTAAATTTTCATAAATTTAATACTGAACATACATTAGAAAAGTAATTTTTCATACAGAGTAAATTTTGAAAAGATTTTGAATCAAATTGATAAAAATAAATAATGAGGAAATAAAAAATAGTGTATTTAATGGAATTTAGTACTTCTATATCAGGAATTTGTATTCCTATCCAGAAGATTATTTAGAACTTTTTATTTTCAAAAGAAAGAACACGTTTAGTTTAAAATAACCAAATAGGTATAGATTATATTATAATATATTATAATTATAAAAAACCACAAAGTATTAACATTCGAAAAGTGATTTATGACTTTGTTATATATCATATTTTGTAGCTATTGATCATAGATCATTGTACTCTCTGGTATTAATAATATAAATAATATTATATATACATTATAAAGTAACATCAAAACAATTGTTTTTAAATTTAAATATTAATACTATCAAAGAATACTTTTTTTTATCTTGCTTTTATAATCTTATAATCAAACCGTACTGAACCCGATTAAAATAGGTTACCGGTTATTCAAATAACTTAGAAACCAATAAAACTGATTATTATTTCTTGTAAATAATATAATATTTACCTGGTGTTTGGTTTACAATAAATGGTAATCAAGACTTTTTAGTATCTATTTTTTGCTTACCAGTTTTTAATAATTTTCCTACCCGAGGCATTTTCTTCAATTTTTTGGAATGATATTAAGCCCTGCAAATGTTCAAAAATATCCAAAAATTATTGAAACAATTTTTAATAACAAAAATTTAATAATATTTAGCCATGGATAAAATTGTATATTTTTTAATTTTTTTCATACCAATGGTATAAAACAATTCTATACAACATGTATAATACTATTGCTGCATTATACACGGGTATTATAAGCGTAGGTTAGTTTACCGGGTGTTCGTTGGACTCCACATTGCTCCGCGATGTTAGTCTGAAGCTCTGAACATTAACAGCTTATTCATGACAAACTTAAAGTTACCAAAAACTGGGTTAGTGTCAATGACTGCAGTGGTGTTACTCTATCAAAAACGAATTAAAATTGTAATTATTAACTATTAAATCATGAAGCGCCGAGAATGATATGTTTTTCAGATTTATAAATCTTTGATTTTTGTTGACAGATATAGCAGAACAATTAGGAGGACCCATCGAGAACGACATATACGGTCCCAGTCATAGATTCGGTTCCAGGACCAACGTCACCCGAGTAGTCCAAGGTGATGGGCGATTACGTCAGTTATAGTCGTATCAAGTTAATCGTAATACAAATTTGTCAAACTGTTAATTAATCGTTAAAGGGGGTTAATTATTCGCGGGTCATAAACCTTTTTTGTCGCTTTAAGAACGGCATATTGTATTTTATTAGACGACAATGTTTATATTTATCATCGATCACTGATCGCAAGCAGGGCTTGCTATAAATAGTGTCTATAAATGCCTCATTGATATCATGACAAACGTAAAAAAAAAAGATGACGAATTAACTTACGTCTCTGGCCTGCCTTAAAATGAGAGTTCAAACAATACATTTGTTGGAAATTAATTTATAACTTCAATATCTGAAGGCTAGAAAAGTGCATGTCGAAAATTCGATTCAATTTTAATATTAATTAAAAATATATATATAAAAATTAAATATTTTAAACTGGTTAGGTAAGGTATTTTTTAATTTTGAATTTAGCCTTTAATAATTAACTCTTAAGGCTTGGATTATAATGCAGATTTCGTTACTTACCAGCACTTTTTAAAATTAAAAAAAAAATTGTATTACTAATGTCTTATTTTAGACTCTGGTCGAAGCGAATAAGCTAGTGCTTTATAAGAATATTTATTTTATTTTATTTCTAAATGGTACTTTAGAAAGGTCATTTTTCGAAATTTCTAAATTTCTGAATTTTGTTCAGGGAAAAATACCTAAAATTTGACAAAAAAGATTTGAAAATATCTTTTTTTTAATCCAAACTTTATGAAAATTCAAATATTTTGGAACTAGAAAATTTTGAACATATGAAAAAAAAATTGGACATTTTTTTCTAACACTTTTTTTCTCATTAATTTTGTTTTTCTTTATTTATTAGATAAAAAAAGTAAAGTTAAGTAAAACAAAGGTAAATAAATTATAGACAAGAAAGTCGGACATACTTTGCACCACGGGTATTCTTTGTTCCTTAGTTCAAATACTCTTGATGAATGTGTTGAAAATGACGACTTTTATTGTTCTTTGTATTATTACATTCCTTCGTTCAGAATCGTCTTATTGATGAAATAATTTAACATTTCTTTAAAATTCTACACACCCACCAAGATTACCTGACCCGAGGAATGAAGAATACCCATGTGCGAAGTATGTTCGGCTTTCCTGTCTATACTTTACTTATCTTTGCTTTGCTTTACTTTACTTTTTTCTCATTAAATTTATTTTCCTTTTCTTTATTTAATGGATAAAGTAAAATAAAGTAAAGCAAATTATATATAATAAAGTCGAACATACTTCACACCACGAGTATTCTTTGCTCCACGGTTCAGATATTCTTGGTGGGTGTGTAAAAAATGGCCACTAATTTCGTTCTTTATATTATAAACTTCCTTTGAAAAATTAAAATTCAATACACCCACCAAAAGTATCCGACCCAAGGATCGAAGAATGCCCATGCTTTTTTATTCAAGTAATTAGTTTCCAAACGACATATGTCCCCAATCTCAGGCAACAATTTATTTGATAATAAATTTAATAAACGACTTATTTTTATATGACCAATTGATTATACACTCAGGTAATGCGTACTCGATAAAATAACAATATGCAGTCATCTTGAATGATGTTCATTTTTTTTTTTTTTTTTTTTAGAGTTTCAAAAAGTATTTCCAAAAGCGAGAGACGTGATTTCTCAAGCCGAATTGGTCAAAGACGATATAATCTTGTACAACAGGAAAATCGTTGATCTTAACACCGAACTGCAAATGATACCGGAACGATGCCCTCACGAAGTTTATCCCATGTGTGGCATGATATCCGGTAACAAACTGCAAGCAGAGAATTTCACTTATTTGGTGCGCGAGTATAAATGTATATATTATATATTTTGAGCGCGGGAGTTACGCGGACTTTACGAATTTGGGGACAGCGCGGTATTCGGTCGGACATTTTCTATTTTATTTTGTTCAGTTACGATCATGACATAATTACTTCTATTGATACCGCTAATTTACCAATATATTTTACGGTTTTTACATATTTTTACAATAAATTGAGTCCACGAAAACAAAACAAATAAATAAACATCACCCTAAAACCACCGGTTCCTTTGCTTCGCTCAGAATCTTACATAAAAAGCGAATCCATTTCGATGGACGATGGAAATCAAATATTTATCTATTTATTTAGCCTCTTTATACCATAACAACATAGGTATAAACACATAACTTAACCAGTGACTTCTTTCAAAATCCAAAATTATACAAAATATACTACTTAAAATTGTATTAATTTAAAATAACACTGTGCCTGATATCTTATACATTTATAATTACTTCGATCGTAAATACACACCCTATTTTTGAAAAATTTCAATTCTTTTATATTTCCTAAAAACTCAAATTTTCCAATATTTTTGATAAAGAAAAATCTTTTTTCCCTAATTTTGATTAGGTTGATTATAATTGTACTAACTTTATAGGTTACGATTCCAGTTTTCGGATATCGAATCCAAATCGAAAGTATCGAAAATAAATATCGAATAGTTCCTAAGTCTTAACTGGTTCCAAAGTCCAAAAACCTGTTTTTTTTTTTAATTCCTGGTGCTATATCGTATATTTCACAGCGGCCATTTTGTCGCCTCTAAAATTCTGGGCCACCGGATGCTGCGTCTACTGTCCCCAAACACACGCCTACGGAATTGTGTACAAAATGTGTTCTCGGCTCTTATTTTATTGTTGTTTATGTTAAAAGGACGATTTGATGAACACGGTCAGAGGTGTTTTAGGAGTAGAAAACGATGGTCTGTCGAGTCTTCCGATGACGTCGGCCGAGAGTGCTAATATTCCAAAAGCGCTTTATGAGCAGACGGAAAAAGAACGATGGCGTGAGTATAGTAGAATATATAACGTAGACTTTAATTTAGGGTGACCACTGAACAAAAATGAACAAAAACAGAACAGATAATTTCGGTTGAATTCGAAAAAATCCCTCGTTTAAACCGATTGATAAATTTTATAATTTAACATGTGTTCACGATAAAAATTACAATTATTTATTACTTACTTAATATTTTAATAAAATCCTTGTCGTACTGAACTGTTGTATTCCTTTATGTCCAACCAGCGGTTGTGAGAAATTTGCGATCAAGACCTTTTTCGTGTCATTTGAGGTCAAAATATTTCAGACTACCTGTATAAAAAATTTTGGCTGCCATCTGCGGTCAAGTATGTACATGATAGAATACGCATAGTATATAGTGCATACTTTATGATAAATCATGTATAAAAGTTCGGCACCGTTGCTTCACATTATAACTTCACCGGCGTAGGTTAGTTCACAAGGTGTTTGGTCGACTCGCACGCTCATCGACGCCTTCACTTCGCTCCACAAATCAAAAATATATTTTTCGGCTTGATAATCGACTTGCTGTGTGACGTGGGGACATTTCGATCATTATAAAATGTGCGGTTTTGGTTTCAACAATTATTTTAAAAAGTGTGCGGTTTTTGAAGTCAACGATACGGAAATAAGTGTTGTAAGAAGAATAGTAAAATTTATCATTACGCTATGGTATCACAAAATTTTCAGATATTATTTCTATAATATCTATTTAATATTATCGATAACGTTCGAGAATATAGAAACACTCGAACAGATAAATGGTTATCATATATTTTGGTATATACCATAAGGCATAAAGTATATACATACTATGTATGTACAATCATGTACATACTTGACCGCAAATGGCACCTAAAATTTTATACACAAATTGTCCGAAATATTTTGACCGCAAATGTGTCGACACCGAACCAGCTGATTGTATTTTTCCGCACATAAAATATAACAATTGGTTTTGTCATCACTATAAGAGTATTTTTCAAATTATAATTGCTTTAATTATACATATATAGACAATTCGAAGATTCGTTTTACTCCTTCTATAATAAATTTGAACGGAAAAAACTCTTTCTCTTGTTGCATTCTTTCTGAAACTGACCTCAAATATTAGTAAGTTATTGAATTACAACGTCCACTATACAAAAACCATAGATCCGAGGGTTATCTTTTCAAAGTTAAAAATTCCTATACATTTATTTCAACAATTCCAATTTATGATCGAAATATCGATATTATGCAGATAAAGGAATTAAAACATGACAGCTGTCTAAAAACGGGACAAAAAACGACGTGTTCAAAGTTGGTTCAGATGAGGGTATAGGATCAATCCCGTTTTAACCGGGAAATGTAGTCAATCTTACTTAAATAATTACGCTTAATATTATTCGACTGATTTATTATTTTCTATTAAGATTCTCTACTCCTTCGTTCCGATACTCTTAGTGGGTGTGTAGAAAATGGCCTCTAATTTCGTTCTTTATATTATTAAGTTCCTTTGCTCAGAATTGTTATTTGAATGATTTATCATATTTTTAAAATTCAACACATTCACCAAGAGTATTTGACACGAGGAACAAAGAATACCCGTGGTGCGAAGTATGTCCGTTTTTTTTTATTATATAAAACGCTATAACTACGTGTCTAAGTTAAATACGTTACTTTATGAAAACATAGATGACAATAAATTCTTAGATAAAAACTTATGGATCGTGTGCCTTAAAATATGCACGATTCCGTTCGCTGATAAAGACCATCCTGTTATATTCATGAAAATTTCATTTTGAATTCAAAAACATTATATATGAAATGTCTTTGTAATATTTCGAGTTTTCAATAGACTAAAACAAATTCCAGACCACGAACCCAAGTTTCAAAACGGTCTTCACCAATCTATAGCAAAGTATAATAAAACAGATTGTATTTTTTTAAATTTGACACAGATGCACTTTAAAACACTAAAACCTCTTAAAGTTTTGCTATAATTTAGATAAAAAAGGATGTACTTCGCACCTTGAATATTCTTCGCTCCTCGAGTGTGATACCCTTGTAGGTTTATTGAATTTTAAAGAAACGGTGAATTATTTCTTTAATTAGACGATTTTGAGCGGAGCTTCAGTATATTCAAGACAATTTTAACTTAAAAATTATAATGTTTGTTATTATAAAAATAAAAATTCAGATAAGACCAGTTTTGCTACGAATAATGAACGTTAAATAGAAAATAGCGTACATAACCAGGCAGGACGATGTCCTTAATCGCGTTTCCACATTTTCAGGAATAAAACAAGTGTTGATGGATCGCCGGCGACAGCTAGAGTTCTCGATATATCCGTTTGAAAGTCACACGCGTAAACTCGTGTCCAAGCTGATGGACATGAAGGAAATGGCCAACAATTACACGGACCTACTGAAACGAATGGAAACGTATAGATGGTCCATCAGTATTGGTGAGTTGCGACATTATTACGTTAATTAGGTATTGATTTAGGGATGAGAAGTTATAAAAATTGTGTGTATTTGTCTATATTTTCTATTTATAGGTAGGTGAGCAAAAAATGATATAAATAACACCTGTGAATTTGTGTTTTTGTGTTTTATACATATTAGATTTATAAAAGTTTTTCTAGTTCAAAGAATATTAATTTCAAAATTTACAGTACATACATACATGTATCAAAATTTTATCAATATCATCGCCCATCAGTGCCTGGCCACTCAGTTTTATTTTTGGCGTCCTAATAGAACGGGTTTATTGCGTTAGGTAAAGAGCAATATTTCGTTTCTTATTACCTCGTGACCACTAGATGTACTAAATAATAATATGCATAATCATTTTTTAAGCGTGCTCACCCTTTTTTTCGGACTTAAAAATTCTAAAATTGTAATTTTTTTTTCGGAATATTGAAGTTACTATAAAAACTATGTTTTGTATTATTCGTTTTTTTTTTTTTATATCACCTCAAGAATATTCAGAGGCGATACAAACTTTTTATTTTCAAAAGGAAACTCCCTTATAACTGCAAAATTTTATTTCTTATTCAGGATATTTTTCTGTGAATTTTAATGAACTGAAATCAAAATTCAAAAGAGTAGTTTTTGAATTATACAAATTTAAGTGTTAAAGATATAGTGATTAATTTTGTAGATTCATAGTAATTACGTATTACGTAGGTAACTAAATATGTGTCCAAGAGACTACTTTCACTTATACTTATATTTGAATAATTCAAAAACTACACTCTCAAATTTTAATTTCAATACATCAAAATTCATACAAAAATGACCTGAATAATAGTGTACAATTGAAATAGGGGATTGCCACTTGAAAATAAAAAGTTTTAATCACCAAAAATGAGTTAAGGGAAACATAGTTCTTATAGTTATTTGAATAGCCTGAAAAAAATCCCAATTTTTTAATTTTTATGGCCAAAAATAAGGGTGAGCATGCTTTAAATGTCTCTATATAGGCATAGAGCAAATATTATATTTATAACATAATATTATAATGATAAATATTTATTATCGGGGACAAGTCTAATTCATGAAAATATGGCAACATCGCACGAAAATCTTAGGTAAAAATAATACGGAATCGTGCGCCTTTAAATTTACACGACGCTTTCGACATTCGTACACTGATAACGACCGTACGGAATCGTGTTGTACCCGAATTAATAATGTCCTTAAGTACAATTATTGTGATAATCATAATCTTAAAACAAGTCACATTTTGTATTATGAGCGAAAATTTGTTTCAAAGTGGGTGGATACCGGAAAACCTGTTGTATTTTTTTTGGTTAGCCGCTACTGAGTTGATCTATTTGAAACATTTATATCTAAACTGTAAATAAATAAGAACGATTTCTTTTTTTACTTTTCGCGGACTCGAAGCATTTTTTTTTTTTAAGTATTTTCTCCATCTATTGTGAAATGTTCACAAAACGGAAAAGGCTTTTTCACATTTCACGGAGCGTTAAATATTTCACAAAATGGTCACTCCAATTTGACACTGTGTAATTTATTTCGCTTTGTGTACACAAAATTCACTACATGCGTAGATATTTGAATCAAACATTTAACGGCACGACTATTGTATTGTTATTTATTTAATGTACATTGTACACACACAATTATTATTATTATTTATGAGTCCAGGGCGCCAAAATAAATATATTTCATGAGGCTAAGACACAAGATCTGAAATTTGAATGAGCATTTATTTTTATTTATTTTACGGATTATTCCGTTAGAGCTTATTTTATTGTTTTTATGCTTTTATTACACAGTTTTATAACAAACTATGGGCATTTTAAACTAAAAGAGTACAATTTTCCAGTAATCGATGAAAATTATCTAAGACACCCAATGTACAAAAAAAAAAGTGCTTACAAATATTTTGAATAAAATATTTTTAATGCGATCTATGTTTTTGTTAGCGACAACTTATCGGTCGCCATAACCTGAATTCAAGTAGGAATCATTAATACAGTTATTTTTATAATATTAATAATTTAAAAAAATATATATTAAATGTAATTACTAGAGTTAACTATGGCAAACAAATTTCACACCATGTGTATTCTTCAAACTTTGAGTGTGATACTCTTGACGAATGTGATGAATTTTACGAATTATTTCGATTATTTGATTTGAATAAAATGATTCTCAGCAGAGAATAATCAATTTTTCTGTGTTTTGAAATGTAAAGCAATTATAATTAAAAATTGACTAGTTTTATTAAAAATAGAAATATAAGAAAACCTGTGTGTGATGTGAGTTTTACATATTATTTTCCAAAAATTGAGTAAAAATTAGTATTAAAAATCTTAATAAATTATTAATTTTATCGAAATTTTGAAAAAAATTCTAATTCTACTTATCAAATTTTGGAAATATGATTAAAACGTTTGTTTTGAGTACCCAGTACGATAAAAAAAATTTTATAAAAAATATCCTCGAAAATATCCATCTACGTATTTAATTTAAAATCAAAATATTAAATATGGCAGCCACCAGAATATTTTATGAAGAAACTTTAAAAAATTAGAGGTCTTATTTTAGTCCAAAATCAACTAAAATCCTACGACCCCGTGATTTGACCTGGAATGTCCCATATATATATATTTTTTTTTTTTTCCATGACAACTTCCATGTTACATATTAACATAAATATTTTCTTGTAAAAAAGGACTACAGGGAGGGCTACACCCCCCTCTGAGCACGCCACTTCGGCCAAGTTTATTCACAAATAGGTGTACTTTTTTGTTAAAATTTGTGGAGTTAATTTTTAATCATAAATTATTCAAATTTTCGAACACAAAAAAATCGATAATTTACATGAATTATTATTGTGTTGTTAAGTACTCGCGATATAAAATCTAAAATTATATTCCTGTACGATTAATTGAAGCTCCGCTCAGAATCGTTTTCATTGAAGAAATCATTTATCGTTTCTTTATTAAAAGTCAATACGCCTACCAAGAGTATCCTAACCGAGTAGTGACTTGTATCCATGGTGTGAAGTTTGTATTTAAAAAATTCGTAGTTTTTTGTTTTAACTCGAGCCCTACGTGTTAGACTCATTGATACTATTACTGATTTTACGAGTGTTTTAGGAATAGCAGTCGCTGCACTTTTAGTGTGGATTTTATTGGCTTGCAGTATCGTGGTGAATTACTGTTCCCACACGGCTTGGGCGAAATGCTACTTCTTTGGGTAAGAATGAAAACAGTTTGTCTAAATAAAATCTAAACGTAAACGCTGAAATGCCGAGTATGAAATAGATATTGTAACTAAATTTTCATGTTGTATACAAACCAGTGCGTCGATAGTTTCGACGAGACCCTAAGAACGATGATAGGATATAATTTTTTTTTTTTTTATCAGTTAACGTTTTTTTTCTGATAGTAAAACTTGTCCAAAAGTTTCATCCAGCGTAGTTTTTCAGATTTTATAGAATTTTATATTCGTCCACTCGATAATTTAAATAAGTCGTTTTTCAATCATTTTTCCACGTGTCAAGAAAAATCTACCGAAAATATGAGAAAAATCATGACTTAAATTAGATTTTCATGAAATAAATTTTATAGTCATTTTAACTTAACTCCGAATTTTTATCAATTATCAAAAACAACGTAAAAAATACCTTTTATTAAGACAATGAAGACGTTAATTCTATTAGAATAAAACTTGTTTTTTAAAATTCACATTTCTAATTCAATTTTAGTTTTATAATGAATGGCATAGGAGATGTTTTAGATTCTGAACGATAGTGAAGAAGCTTATGTTTTTACAATAATGTTTATTTTTTTTATTTTTTTTTTTCTTCCTCTGTGAACACTTTTTCGTATAGAACTACTGGTCCAAAAGTTTCGATCAATAACTTTATAGATCCAAAATCGAACCCAGATGGTACTTTCAAGATGTCATTTTTCAAATTTCTCAAT
>JAIPRM010001901.1:0-16914 GCA_025469315.1 Stegophylla sp. TES_Ste_2020 | reverse complement strand
TATTATTTACTTCCTTCTTTATATTATTAACTTCCCTCGTTCAGAATCGTTTTATTGAAGAAATGATTTATCGTTTCTTTAAAATTCAATACACCCGTCAAAAAATCCCACCCGTCGTGCGAAGAACACCCATCGTGCGAAGTATGTCCGGCTTTTTTAAGTTTAAAATATGAACAGGAGTTTAGCAAGAAGTTTAGCAATATTAACAGTTGATATTTCGTTTCGATGGTAACGATGGTAACATAGTCGCTTCTTATTTTACTATGGTTACCATGGTAATATCGCCAGTGACGTCACTTCATTATTTTACTATCAAGAAACACAATTTACCAACCTAACCCAACCATGGTTGTTATAATAGCCAAAAGCCAGAGAAAATGTTATATCCAGTCCAAAAACATATCTATGTTAAAAAAAATCATAAATATGAATGAAAAAAAAAAAAATCATTATTTTATAAAATATACATTGTGTAAGTTTGATCAATTTCACCTAATTAACGTAAGACTTTCTAGAAAAATGGATGATTTCTATTAAAGTTTTAATTAATTTTATTATCACCGATATTAGTACTTCAACAAATTGTATTTAGTTCATAGAGTTTTATGGATATAAAGATTCACAAAAAAACAAGATATACCATGCTAACAAAATTCTTCCCCGAAAACCTATGCTGGACTTACTGATTCTAGCTGTATTTCGAGTGTAAAGGGTATTTCCATAAAAACTAAATTAAAAACATAGCATCATTGTGAAACCACTAGTCTCTTCGCTCCGTTAAAAATTTTAAATCCATAATACCACGTACAAACAAAAACAATACATTTTACAAAAGCAAATATAGAAGAATAAAAATGCATATTTGACTCGTTCAATTCCGAGGCGTTTTAATTTTTACCTGCTTACTTTATAGTTATTGTTTCTAAAATGTATTGAAAAATTTGGCTTGTATGTTGGACTGTTTAAACCAGTGTTTCTTAATGAGGGTGAAAACTTTTTTTGGATGATAGAGGAAAAAATAGGCGACTGTATTTTGGACTAACTGAAATTACTGCATGTCTTTACTGTGGTCCATTGTATGATTTACCTTTTTTTTTTTTTAATACATCACGTCATCACCACTGGTATTACGGGGTATAAAAAATGATCATCAATATTAATGATGGCGGGTGGTTAAACTCCCATAGTCATGTCCACTATCAGTACACCACTCATTTAACCTTAAGTCGAGAAAACAGTTCTAGACCACCAAGAACAACTGTTCCTCACGAATAATAAATTTATTTACATGATACTATTAATTTACTTATGTAATTTTATAACAAAATACTGCATAAATGTGTTGTAAATCTTATTATAGGTATTATAATACAATATACATTTAATATATTTTAATAAATATTTTTATGGACGGGTCCCAACTGGTGTATTACCTGTAAAAACTTGGAACCCAACCACCTATAAAAATCCGGGACCAACTCGATCGAAAATCGGACAGCGGGACCGACGAACTAATAAACACCGAATATATCTGTATGCTTCATTCTTAATTGTAATTATAAAGTAAAATAAATTTCTTTTTTTTTCTGATCTTTCAATTCATAATTTTTTAATAGAATAAACTTTTTAGGCACACTTATTTATTTTTAGTATTTCATTAGTCATTTCAATATATTTTTTTTTTTTTTGTATGAAGGGAGAGGATATTTACAAATTCTTTGCTCTACAGGGGAGGTGGTGAATAATTATAAAAAAGGTCAAGTAACACTGGTTTAAACGATAATATAAACATAAGCGCTTCTTCGTAAACAAATCTATAGTAGACTGAAAGTACGAAATTCCGACAACTCAAAAAACATAATCTGTGCGGCTCGATTCAACGCGAAAAACAAAGTGAATTTCGTGTACAATATATACATTTTTCCAATTTGTTTTTTCATCAGCTGCGTGAGTGCCATGAGACTGACCGGTTTGGCGCTTTGGTTGGCCGCGTTGGTGGGTTTGATCGTGAGCAGTAACGGGGAGGCGAACGTTTGCAAGCCGCTGTACGACGAACCCGCGTACGAGACGGTCACGAAAATAATGGACTCGCCGGCGGTGACGAGCGAGAAAGGATTTTTCTCTTGGTTCGTGTTCGGCAATGACACGGTCACGGCTCCGTTCAACGAAATCATCGAGTAACTATAACAGTGCAAAACAATAGGTACCATCGGCGCCGTACTTGGGTGGGAGGGTTAGTTTTCTCTAAAAAAAAAATGAACATGACGACCAATTAAAAATTTACAAATTCTACGATTCTTGTAAGTTTTGCTCACATTTTCACCACTGCGCGGAAAAACATTGCACCACGGATGTTTTCCGCCATTGACGACGTCACTTCCTCATTTTACTAAGGTATCCACGGTAATAACCACATAGTGACCGAAAATAAATTACTCCTCCTCGCCCTCATTATCCTCCACGACTTCATCGCCATCTTCCACCTCATCATCATCAAGGCTGTTTTTTACAGCCATATTCACAACCAATTGTCAATAGTCTAAGAATACCAAATTTTTAAAAATATAAAACAGATCACGAAGAAGGTAAAAATTCAACAATACTAATTCAAAAATATAGTTTTTTTAAAGCCCAAGGTTTTAAATAAATTTGTACCTACAGAAAATTAACTTTTTATCGTTAAAACAAATATTATTTTGAAGGGACCGAAAAAATGTCAAATGAAGATGTTTACCATAGAATACATGAAAGGAAATCGATTTGGACAACGATCAAGGACAGAAAAAAAAATAGATAGGACATCTCCTAAGAAATATTGCATGGGTTGATGGGTAACATCTATAATTGAAGGGAAACCGGGAAGAGGAAGGCCAAGACAATCTTACATGAAGCAGATCATGTCAGACTTGGGTTAAGGATCTTGTAGATAATTGAAAGGAGTTGAAATGTTTAGAGAGGAGTGGAGAAATATTTCATTAATGAACCAATCTGCGGATTGAAAAAAAAAACCCAATTAATCGATTGTAACGTTAATTAATCAAAATAATCGAACAGCCCTACTTCTCCTCCTCCTCGTGAGCTAGGATTTCCATGGTTAGACATCCGTAATGTGAAATCGGTCAAAAACACGTGTCCGACCCAACAACAGAATATTATCCATGTCGACAAAAAAAAGTAAGTCATCCAGTCATCTGCACTTTTTCTACTTAAAATTCTACTAAAAAAAAAAAAAAAGTCAAATTTTTAGACTCCCTCCTCCCCCCCCCCAGTTTCAGGTACGGCTTTGTAGGTATCGCATTGTTTCGCCGTGTATTTTTAATCTTTTTTATTATCCGTTCAGATCGTGTAGGGCAAACCACACCGCGTACGCGACGTTCAATTTGAACAAAGTGTTCAACGTCGATGTCAGTTCGGATTACAACAAATGGCCGGGTCTCATGGACGCCCTGGATAGCCTCAGGATCAAAAAGATACAAGTAGACTTGGATGTAGACAGGCCGCCTTCTACGGCTGACGCGTTGAAACCCATAGCGGAGTCAACGAATTTGGACTTCCAACAATTCCGCGATCTCGTAAGATTTATTCTCACGCGCTTTGCTAAAAAAAGTAAAGTATAGTATAGACTAGAAAGCCGAATATACTTCACATTATGGTTATTCTTCACTCCTCGGATCAGATACTCTTGATGGGTGTGTAGAATTTTATAGAAACGATAAATAATTTTTTCAATAATACAATTATGAACGAAGGAAATTAATTATATAAAGAACAATAATAGTCGTAATTTTCAACACACCCACCAAGACTATCTAACCCAAAGAGCAAAAAATATCCGTGGTGCGAAGCATGTCCGGCTTTCTTGTCTATACATTACTTTATTATTTTTTTTATCTAATAAATAAAGAAAAGGAAAAAATAATTAATAATAAAAAAGCATTAGAAAAATTTCCAAAACTTTTTTTTTCACATTTTCAAAATATTTTTGCGCTAAAATGTTTCTCATATTATTATCTATCTGTGTTAAAATTTTCACAAAGTTTGGATCAAAAAATGGTGGTTTTTGAGTCTTTTTTTTTTTTATCAAATTTTGGATAGATATTCCAAAAAAAAAATTAAAGAATTGAGAATTTCAAAAAATCAAAAAATGACCACTCTAAAGTACCAACTATAGGCAAATCCGGTTTCAAAAAGTCGGTGATCGAGACTTATGAACAAATATTTCTAAAAGAAAAAGTATTTATAAAAAAAAAATAATGATAATAATAATTTTCATTGTAAAAACACTAGCTTTTTCAATTCGTTCAGAATTTAAAATATACTATTTGTCAAAATATTGTACAAAATTTAACTGTCAAAACGACAGACGTGAGAAAAAATGATCGATTTGTGTACGAACCACTTTAATACATTTTATCATTATCATTTATAACATAAATTTCAGCCAATACAAATGAATTGTAATTGTACATGAGTCAAACCTAGACAATTACTAGTTATGTAAGATTAAAAGTTAAATACAGTTTTTTTTTTTGTAATTTTAACTCAATTGGTTAAAGAAAACGTAATATTAAAATGTATATTATTGTTTTTACGAGAGAATTTCCATTATTGTTTTAATATTTGTATGATGGAAGGTTAATAATGATAATAATGTTTAAATGTATATCATAATATTTAACTATCAATTTCCTAACGATTGAAACTTAAATTAACACAAATTAACTTAAACTAAATAAATAACTTAAATTAACACAAATTCGAAAATTTTACATTGAATTTAATATAGCTAAATAAATTGGATGCTCAAGTTTTATCCGATTTGATTTACAATGTTTTAACCCCACCGATATTTGTTTCTTAATAAATAATAATGAACATAATATTACGTGTTCAACCTATGTAGTGTCCTACGAAGCATGATCGAATTCTACCTTTTTTTTATAAGACTCACGGTGTCAATTACTAAATTCATATTTTCATTGAAATCATTATTTTGGTAAAAATATGTAAAAAAAAAATTTATTTAATATTTTTGAAAAATTTGAAAGTAGCCATTTTAAAAGTTTTGTTTATCTGAAAAAATTTGTTGTGGTCAAATCCTTGTAGAACATATCCCTGCATAAATCACTTACATTATGACATAACTATATCATACAAACTTAAGGTGAACAACAACTAATTATTAAAAAGGTTAAAAATTAAACATTCTTTTTTCGATAACTATTGATTATTAATTTAATTAATTGGAAGCGCGCAATATTCGAAAAAATAACTTTATTATATCAAAACATAGAGGTTCATGAGTTTCATGAATTACTTTACTATTGTAATATTAATTATACTTCATTTAGGTAGTAATTATTTTCCCGACGATTAAGACTTAAGGGTAATCATCTCAAATTTTATGTCGACTTTAATATAGTTTTACCAATTTTTTTTTTAAGGATAATTTCTTTTAAAGTTGTCTTGACTATTGGATACAGTTAAAATTAGAAACCGTATATCGTGTCCTTTGAGATAAATATTTCACTTTTGAATTCCGTGTACCAAATATCAATATGATAACTATGACCGTGTTACAGGTATTGGCTTCTTCGTCGGCTCAAGGTCGGGTGACTTTGCTCCGTGATCAACTCAACGCGCTCTCGACGCAAACCGCGACTTTCTCGAACGCGTTCAAAACGACGTTGAAACACGTGGTGGACAACATTTCGGACTTAGTTGAAAACGTGATAATCCCAATGAGCCAGAAGAAAGTAAGAAACACTTCTACGACGCAAATAGTTTGCTGTTCAACAATCTGATCAGAAAATTGACGAATAAATCAAATAATAATAATAATATGACTGTTTGTATACAATCCTTACAGAATATGTTACTCTATCATCTGACACTGATGGAAGTCGAAATGCAACCGCTGACGGAATCTTTGAATCGAACGTGGGCAAACGCGTATACTAGAATCGAAAATTCGGATTTTGATCAAATACTTCGAAAGGTAACGTAGAAATTCGATACGATACGCTAAAATAATAGTTCAACGTCAAATTAAAATAAGTTGGTTTTCATTTTGTGGTGAAGTGTCCCAAAATTTTAGAATCTTTTCCTGGAAGAAAGGGCAACTTTCAAATTCCGGGGATGAACTTACAAATACTTACAAATTAAGGGGTATAACTTACAATTTTTCCGGAACGATTTGGTTGTGGTGGGAAGGATGCTGTCCAATTTTCAAATATTCTCTCTGGATGAAGAGACAACTTACAAATTCCGCGAATGAACTAACAATTACTTGCAAATTAAGGCCTACACTTTACAATTTATCCGGAATGATTTGGTCGAGGTGGGAAGGGCTGAACTCTATTAGATAGGGCCACCTCTCGTCTCTCATTAATTAAGTATAAACTTACTAATTAAAATACACCACTGAAAATATTATAATAATATGTGAAAGAAAATCTTAGACAATTTGCAGTGATCTACGAATTTAGTACGCCATGAAAAAATTGATTTTATAATTCGTTGTCGATGGATTATATAATCCAGTGTTTCCCAAAGTGGGCGATATCGCCCCCTTGGGGGCGTTAGAACCACCCAAGGGGGGCATTGAGGTTACAAGCTCGATTGAGGGACGACATTATGAAAGTCGGCAGTGACTGTTTCAATGTGAATATTTTTCATTCTGCAGTCACATAATCGTAATGTACGAATTATTAAATATGTGGATAATATTTAATTTGTCATTACATACTTTTGATGAGTGACTTATTACTGTTTATCTGACCGGAATTATCGTATTGATGCTGATAGCTTTATTTGACTTTAAAAATATATGGACTAAAAAAAGGTACCTAATTAAAAAAAAAATTAATTCAAGGGGGGGGGGCAGTGGTATATTTTAAACATTAAAAGGGGCGTTGTTTAAAAAAAGTTTGAGAAACACTGATATAATCGAAACCAATTTTAATATTCTCTAATGCGAGTAGATATACACTTTTCCACATAGAAATACTTGTCCAAAAGTCGAACAAGGGTTGAAAACGAGACTATGGAAATATTAATTTACGATCCATCGATTTCAGAACATGGCGCAATACACGAACAGCATTAAATCGCTGTTGGACAAGTACAAGGTGCACGTGACCGACGCGGTGAAGACGGATGCCGCGTCTTGTAGACCGGTGTGGAACGTGTACCGGATCGGAAGAGACTTGGTCTGCAGACAAGCGTTGGACGCCCTGGTGCGTATTCTCTAACTGTTACACGCCTGCGTTCTATAATCCATTAAAAACGTATTTTTCGATTTTTTCAGAACGGATTTTGGGTCATATGTTTTTTCATCGCCATGTCGATAACCGCGGCCATTCCGGTGGTGAAAAATTTGAAAATATTCCACAAGTCTCCACTGACGTCCATGTCGTTGTACACGATACCTCCGCCACCCGCGATGGATCTCATGTGCACGAATAATTAACTCAAAATATCTCTTTAGGAAAAAAAAAGCCGTTGTAAAAATACTAGCTTCTTCGCTTAACTCAGAATCAAAAAAAAAAAAACTTCCATAAAGTAAAAATTTCTGTTTTTCTTTCTTCCAAACAACACCCGGTTTATATAATAATTTTGAACACGTTTCGAAACGAGCGTCGCATAATAAAATAATATGATTACATTCTTATTTTTTTCGGAAACTTTTAACTCGCATTTTTTATGTGCTTACCCGTATAAATATGTTTTGATTAAAATTAATATGTATCCGTATTTTTAACAATATCTGTGAGAGCGTATTTATGGGTGGCTTGGGATGGTCTCCGATACCCTTCTGTTTCTCACGTTGACGTCTAAAATTTTATATTAATTATATAATATATATATTAAAAAATTTAAGTGGTATACCCCCGTGAACGATAATATTTATATTACTTGTGGACAATTAGCAGTAGACAGTTTCTCGATAGAAAATAATATGTTACTTTACGATTTTTGTATTTTGTTTTTTATGTTTAACGCTGAGAAATCTGTTGATACTGAGTTTTTAATTTTTTGAATAGCTAAAAAACTATATAGGTTTTTTACAATAAACAACAAAGGTAATCGTTTGAAAATATTTGTTCCAAAACATTATATTCAATGTATTATTCATGTTTTACTCATTTATTTCTAGTTTTATTTTAAACTATTTATTAAATAAAAATAATAGTAAACAAATGGATAGTAGCAAAGTTTTTTTTTTTTTTTTTAGTAAAATAGAACGATCACCAAAGCATTTATTTTTATTTTACAAAATAATTCGTTCGTAATATGGGTACTACGTTATATAGGTACAGGGCCGTATTTAAGGAAGGGCTTAGGTGGAAAATAGCCCAGGGCGCTAATTTATTAGGGGTGCCAAAAAAAAAAAAAAAGTAAAGCAAAAATAATTAAAGTATATACAAGAAAATCGAACATACTTCGCACCACGGGTATTCTTCGCTCCTTGGATGCTTTTGATGGATGTGTAGAATTTTAAAGAAACGACAAATCATTTCTTCAATAATACAATTCTGAACGAAGGAAGTTAATAATATAAAATACAATAATAGTCATCATTTTCAATTATTAATTGTTAATAATTCAGTAATTTTTAAATGTCATTGACTCAGAATCTAAAACTCACATATTAAAAAGTGTCTTTCGTAAAAATATTTATTTATTTATATAATATTTACGGGAACTAGCCCTTTAGAAAATTATTAGATATATACAGTTAACAATTAATTATAGTTACAAATTACGAGACTTAATACTAACAAAATACATAAAAATTGAAATATATACATAATAGGTATAAAATAAATATTAACAGAGGTAGGAAGCATCCATATTGGTAAGAGTCATTAATCTTGAGATAGGTTCATTTTTAAGTAATTAGAGGTGCAATGAGGAATGTAGAAGGGAGTTGGATTTCTAAAAATATGTTGTGGTACCCTAAAGTTAATACAACTTAATAGATGAGAAGAATCTAGTCTTCCAGATAGCAATCCATTCAGAAATCTAAGCCCAAGAGTAGTTCTTCGATTAGAAAGAGTATCCATATTAAGGAATTCCGAAACAGGAGTGTAATCATGGGGCAGATGGTGAATACGTAAAATAAATCCAGCAAAACTTAAAAATTTTCTTTGTACCATTTCAAGTTGACAAGAGTTGCTTGCAGTATGTGGATTCCAAAGAACAGCACCATACTCTAAAATAGGGTGGACAAGTGAACAAAAAAGAATTTTTAAAGATAGTCCTAACTTAAAGTCGTGTGCTAGTCTTTTAATGACCCCAAGCATTTTGTAAGCTTTACAACATATCATATTGATATGTGGTCCAGGATCAAGTGACCTGTTGAACTTAAAACCTAGGTCAACTACAGTTTCAACACGCAAAATTTCTTTATTATTTAGCCCATAGGACGAAATAATTACAGAATGTTTCCTAGTGAATGACATAACATAACACTTATTAAGATTGAGAGTTCTGAGACTAGCTCCTGAGACCATTTGTAAAAATTATTAAAATCAGTTTGAAGTTTAAGGCAATCATCAATAGAATTGATTAGCATAAATAGTTTCATGTCATCAGCAAAATAAAGCAACTTACAATGATTTAAAAACTTTGTTAGCATTATTTACAAATAGCGAAAAGAGGATTGGGGATAGATGACCACCTTGCGGAACACCAGAAGAAGACTTAAATACCTTTTATTATTAACTTCCTTCGTTCAGAATCGTTTTACTGAAAAAATGATTTATTTTTTCTTTAAAATTTAATACGCCCGTCAAGAGAATACCACCCGTCGTGCGAAGTACACCCATCGTACGAAGTATGTCCGGCTTTTTTCAAGTTCACTATTATAAATAAGATAAGAGGTGTAAGCGTAAAACATAAAGTGAAGAAGAAATTATCGTTTTAAACTTTTGTTGTTCATTAACTAAATTAAGAAATCGTTATCGTTAAGGTGGAAAAGAGCAAAATGAGGGGAATTTTTTTATTTTATTTAGACCCCCTTGTTTTTTTTTTAAGTTACTCCGTCGATGTAAAATACATTCCTGATTGAATTAATATTAAATAGGTATGTTCAATTATTCTGTAATATTCCCTTACGTGAAGCATTGGCAACATTTTACATCACTTTTATTTTCATAACTATAGGACCAGGGATTTAATGAAATTTCATGCATCATTTTATTAAATATTTTAAAAATTAATTTATACATAAGTTATAAATTTGATTCTAAGCATAATGAGCTGGTAGGCTGAATTCAATTCTAAATTAATTGTTTTTCCTAAATCGTTTAGCAGATTCATTTGTTTATATATTTTTAACAGTTTTAATTTAACTCACATATTTTACTTAGGATAGTTACCTATTTTATTTTGAATATATTAATGTATATTCGAATGAAAATAAGTGCATATAATATGTACGCATATTTTAAAAGTTTTTAGTGCATATAATTACAGGTCCTATTTATAACTTATGCTTAGATTACCTATGTAATTTATCGTATATTGTATATTTTAATTTAATATTGTATATGTATGGACGCGTTTTTCTTTAGTAAGAATTTTGACTTCTCTGAAATAGCTGTTAGGCAGATTCTGTTGTCTTTGTAGTCACGCTTAATATCAAAAGTGTTAATGAATATATATTTTTGCATTGATCACACTTTTATTTAGTTACATTTTACTTTTTTCAGTGTAATCGGTAATAATATAATTCACCATTCTATCTATATTACTATAGGTATTTATTTACTCATTCGATAATTTTTTTTCCAACTAATTTCTCACATTACCAGTTTTTTTCACTCATTTCTAGGTAATAAAAAAAATGGTCATTTGTTAAAATTTTATGGTTTTTAACACTATTGTTTCGTGTCATTCAACTTAGATATTATTATAAATACATTCCATTTTCAAATAAGCCATCATTCTTTACTTGAATATAGGTTGTACACTGTTGCGTTCAGGTGGTCCTTTTTAAATTATAGAAAAGTGAATAAATATACTTGCATAGATAATTTAATTAGATCAGATTTGCGTAAACGATGAATAGTAATTATCAGTGTTATTAAAAACTAAAAAGATAATATAGATTTACAAGATTACCTCGTACATTAAATTTAATGTTAGAAAATTATGTGCAATAACTTTCATTATTCGTTTATGTGCTCGTGGTGTTTTCATAATTTATTTGCATTTTCATTCTTTTAAGTTGTATTAGTTGCTATCGTAATGTGCTTAGTTTAAAATTCAATAATAAAACTTAATTTAATAAAATATTCCAATTTAAAATTAGAGTATAATAATTTTGCTATTATTTCTACGTATAGTTAGGTAGGTACAACTAGTATATGTACTATTTTAAACTTCTCTCGAAATAAATTTTTATGTACATGCCTGGTTGTACAATATACACAATACCTGAGTGCCCCCGAGTTCTTTTAGAGTCATCTATGCATGTGCACCAAAAACGATCACATGTTATAATAATTATAACATGTTCATTTACAATTAATGCAAAATAAATGAACACTTGTAAGCTTTTGGAAAAAAAAAATTGAATAAAACATGTTAATTATCTTTAGATAATAAAATCGATTTAATTACATAAAACTATTATTGATTTAACTCTTTGCAATGGACGTTCTCGAGTACTGAACTCGATTCCTAATAATTTGGGACTACTCTGAACGAGTTTATTAAAACTAACAAAAGATAAAAACCACATGACGTAATTCCTATTTAATTCTATATTATTAATCTATGTTCTACTCATTGTGTACTCAACGCATGTTGGATTTTACAAAGTAGATGTGATAATACTCAATAATTATCGTCATACGATTTTACCACGGTTAAAGATTCCTATAATATAGCCATGATTTTTACGTGACTACATTTTTACAGGCAAAATTCAATTAATTTAATATTTGATTTTGTATACTTATGTATTTATAACAAAAAAATTTAGCGTAGACTTAAAGGATAAATGGTAATAAATTTATAACTTAAGTATATATATATAAGTAACTTATCTTCATATAAATAAGATAAGTATAGACTCGAAAAGATCAAGATTTTTTGAAAATGCTCCCACACTTATGAAACACTAAGCAGATATTGACTAACAATATGATGTATACCTACAAGATGATTCTAATATATAATATATTATTTTAACTATAACCAATCAAATTGATCATTAAACGTGAAAATTGATTTATTATAGATGTAACTATCATTGATTAAAAATAAAACTTTGATGCCTTTGAGGGCCGTGTTAAACTGAATCAAATCAACTAATATTTTTGTGTGGATGATTTTTACTTGTATAGAAACTATTAAGGGAGTGTGACAAAGAAAAAAAAAATCCATTATCTAGAACCACCTTAATATATATATATATTTTAAGTTTAAATAATTTGATTACCATCCCAAACACAGTAGCATATTGGTATATAGCTTCACGCACTAAAAGCACTTTATCAAGTCTAAAATAGGTACACTATCCTTTTGAAAAAAAAACGTGTATCAACACATCCAAGCAGCAACTTTATTGAATACATGTACACACATAAATTGAAATGTTACCTATTAAAATTTACCTATACGCAATGTTTACAATGTTGTTCATATTAATTTTATAATATTATCATATTATTAATCTACATGAAGACTATTAACCATGGATCTATCTATGTTTTAAACGTCAATAAATTAAAACCAGTTATATAGTGATATAAATAAATTTTCTAAATATGAAATACAAAATGGTTTATTTTTTTATTTTTTTTTTTAAGCAAATTAATTTAATAACAACAATTATCAAACTGATTCTCGTAAAACTTAATATACGTGATTTTTCAGTATTTTGCACGTTAAATAAAAATAGTGTTTACTGAATAACAAAAAAAAAAAAAAAAAATAAAAAAAAAAATAGAGCCTTTAGAATACGTATTTGAATAATTTCGTTGAAAAATGTTTAAAATAGCATTTGAACTTGAGCACAAAAAAGATTAATTTCAATTTTAATAACTATATTTATTCAAACACTTAACGTCACTGCACAGTACAAACGTTTTATTTTTGGTCTTTATATTTAACTATCTAATGTCTCTAAGATCAGAAAAACAGATAATATAAAATTTCATTTTCATTGCGTTGACTTAGTATGTACATATTTTAAATTTATAGGTTATGTACTTATTTAAACCATAAAATAGTCCGGATGAACAAATATAATGATCTTGTAATAAATTGCAGTGTTTTAATACTTTTTTTTTTTAAAAAAATTGGAACAATTTTCATTAAAATTTAATTTCAATGATTAATTGATTGTATTGTTGATAATAATGTGCATATTGATGATGAACTATTATGCATACCATAGGACTATATTAAGACTATTTTAGATTCTGAACGAAGTGAAGAAGCTAGTATTTTTACAATGATGTTTATTTATTTATTTTATTATTTTTTTTTTTTTTTGTGTACAACTTTTCGTATGAAAATACTTGTCCAAAAGTTTCAATCAATAACTTTTTGAAACCGGATTTGCCTCTAGATTGTAGTTTAAATAGGTCATTTTTTGAATTTCTTAATTCTTCATTTTTTTTTTTTGGAAAAAACTACCAAAAATTTGACAAAAACGACTCGGAAACCATCATTTTTTGATCCAAATTTTATGAAAATTTAAACATAGATAAAAAATCATAAAAAAAAGATTTTGGCGCAAGAAAATTTTGAAAATGTGAAAAACAAATTTTGGACATTTTTCTAACATTTTTTTTTCTCATTTATTTTTTATATTATTAACTTCCCTCGTTCAGAATCGTTTTATTGAAGAAATGATTTATCGTTTCTTTAAAACTAAATACACCCGTCAAGAGAATCCCACCCGTCGTGCGAAGAACACCCATCGTGTGAAGTATGTCCGGCTTTTTTATCGTGAACCTATAACATTTGGTACATTAGAATAAATTGAAAACACCTCGGGTCTCCTTTCGCGTATCCATCAATTCTTTTTCTTCCCTTTTTATCCTTAAATCAATCTCTTCTTTTTTTATTGATTGTGGTTCTCGATTTGAATTTTGTACTTCTTTTATATTTCTTAATTTAAACATGCAACTAGGTCGTCAGTAATTCTAGTAGTAAATAGTCTATAAATAAGCTCAAGTGTATTTTGAAGCACGTTTGATTTATGAGAAACATTTAAAAATCGTGTTTCTCCAAAAAATACGGAACAAAAAAGATTGAAAATTTCTTATTTTTTAAGTACAAAATAGGTATATTTATTTACACTACCGATTTCAACCTGATTCTCGTAAAACATAAAATATACGATTCCGTTAGTGAATGCATTGATTTTGAATTGCTTATAGCATCGTTTGTACTCGTATGATCAGCGGTGTACTTGAGCAAGTTTTATCGAGGGGGGGGAGGTAAAATAATAAATATCCACCAAAATATTCTGTATAGTACGAAGTCCAATAAATACTTACTCGCATTCAGTTAAAAAATAAAATAACATATTTTAAAAGTTATGTTATTCGTTCTTCGATGCAAAGAATTAACACGTATAATACTGTATTAATAGTGTTACTAATTTAATATATTTTTGAATAGTTTACTTTCTTTTTAAATAACTTTAAACTTAATATTAAATCAATATTTTTTCTTTTAGCAGTTACAAGCTTGTCGGTTACAATTTATCAATATTGACATCTATACTCATGTGGATTACAAATAAACTTTGAACTACTTGTAAATTTATGTTTATACACATTTTCTGTTCTAAATTTAAATCGAATAGCACTGAAATATTTGTTGTTGATCTTTTGAATAATATTATTCACTATTAGTGCGACGAAATAAACAACGTCGATTTTTCTTGCAATAATCTGAACAATAGACATGTGCTACGAGGCACCTTGACTTATAGATTCTCAGTTGGGGAGTGTATACGGTTTGGTTGAAAAAAAAAATGCTCGAGTTATTTTTATTTTTTATTCATCTGGCAATGCTAATGTTATATGTATATTATGTTACAAATATGCATTATTCTACGGGAAAAAAAGAACTCTTTGTGGGGGGGCAAATGCCCCTGATGCCACCCCATTAGGTACGTCACTGCGTATTAAGTACTCGTATGAGTATAGAATATCGGGTCACTCGGTTAAATAATATTTTGTTTACGAACGCAAAACAATGCGCCGGTTCACGGAGACTGATTATTATTATTATATAATACGTCTCGTTTATACCGCCCGACGCCACCGTCGTCGCCGGGATCCAATTTATTAGGGTTATTTTTTTCCCCCCCAATAATTATCTTTCCCGTTTAATGATTTTTTAATCGTTTTCCTCGAAATATAGGTATATCGGATACCGTTTTGTTGCGGCCTCGCGTAGTACGCTTTATACCGCCGATATCGGTTATAAAACATAAACACCGCGCTGGGAAAAATAAAACGAAAAAAAAAACAAAACAAAACAAAAAAAAAAACGGGCCTTGTCGGGGATCGTCAGCGGTGTTGGCGGACACACCGTTTGCCGCCCGCGCATGTGATGTGTGCCATGCGATATTCGCACCGGGTTTTTATCATCATCCGTCTTCCATGGGAACCAACTACCTGACTCGGGCGAGTTCTCATCTCGGCATCCCTGTGTAGCCCTCCTCCACCGCCGCGCCGCGGATCGTACACAATAACAATAATAGGTTTTTATATTGTTATGTGCTCGCAATCTGCCGGCCGTGTGCGTTTTTTCTCCCCCACACGTAACGACGACGATGACGACGACGATGACGAGACACCGATAGAGAGAGAGAGAGAGAGAGAGAGGAAAGGGTTTTTGGGATTTTTACACATGTGTAAATATAATAATATAAACGTAGTAGGGTAGGTACACCGAAGCAATATTATATTGCACTCTGCATGTGTGTATGTGTACAGGGTGTCACAGCTTCACAGGTGGCGGTTTGGACGTCCTTAAAACACGCCGAATCATAGTTTCAAATTCTGAGCGGAACGAAGAAGCCAATAGTGTTTACAATGATATTAATTTTTTATCCGTATTTTTCCGGCAACTTTTTTCTAATAAAATACGCATTTGGATCAGAACGTTTAGCGTACGTTTCCAGAACGCCACTATACGTCGTCATGAGCTTTAACGGTTTTTTACAGTACATCACACTGGCATTATCAAAATGGCTATTAGGGAGTTGAAACATTTTATCTATTATACTAGCTGACTTAGCAAACTTGTCCAATAAGAAATGTTGCTACCCAGTTTCAGACGGATGAGCTTGAGCATTTCGTATTCGTAAAACACCATATGAGTGAAAACCCGAATAAAATTCGTTCATCAAATCTCCGATCACCTAGTGGAAATACTCAACCCGGAACCCAACAACGTCTCCAAGCTAATTCTATTCCTCTCTGAAACCAACCTTTTAAATAAACTTTAAATGTATATCATAAAAACAACACTGATTATAAACCTTTAGAACAGCTCATTTATATTTCTAATATTGTTTTATTTTTATTGTTAAACTATTATTTTGTTCTGTTCTAATTTTGTTCTTTAATACCTTTGTAATGTAACCACATACTTATGTAATTTCACGTCCAATGGCCACAGATGCCGCGGACGGGTAACTTAAATAAAAAAAAAAAAAAATTCTTTCAGTAATTACTGAGTAGTACACACTCTCAGGGCCGTAGTGGAGGGTATACGGTGGTATACGCCGTATACCTTCTGATTACAGTAGAACTCCGATTATCCGAACGCCAATCATCCGGACGTCCAATTAACCGGACGAGAAAAAAATTGAATAGGTATATTATATTATTCTTAATAATGCTTTATTATAATAATTAATTATTATAA
>JAIPRM010001900.1:0-33907 GCA_025469315.1 Stegophylla sp. TES_Ste_2020 | reverse complement strand
TCAGAATCGTTTTATTGAAGAAATGATTTATCGTTTCTTTAAAATTTAATACACCCACCAAGAGCGTACCACCCAAGGAGCGAAGAAAACCCCATCGTGCGAAGTACACCCATCGTGCGAAGTATGTTCGGCTTTTTTTATAATATATATTTATATATATAATTATAATTAGTTTGATTACCTCCGGTAAGCAAAGCATGTGTTGTGAAGGTAGTTTGATTTTAATTTATATAATTTTAGAATAAAGTAGTCAGGGATTAACAATATTATTTTAAGTAATTTTTACTTACAGATTTAAATTAATACTAATATAACACAATAAAATATATGATTCATGTTTATTTCTAAGTTTCTATTCTAGAAACTCTTTCCAGCGAGTTGTTTATTACAAAATGGAGCAATTACGTAAATATGTTTTTTATGAGTTATTATAATAATTAACAACTTAAAACATTAAATATTGAGTGTAAAGTATTAAATACAAAAAAATAAAATAAAAAAAGTATAGCTTAGCTGTACAACATTTTGGTCATTACATATTATTATTGTTAAATATGAGAGACTTGAACATAATTGACAATGCAATGTTCTTAAAATGATTTATTTATTAATTCATAATAATATGATCTAATTAACAAGAATTAATGTAGAAAATATAAATTGGGCAGAGAAATGAAATTGAAAAAATAATAATAATAATAATAGGTATGGAAAATGGGAAAAATAAAATTAATAGAACTTCAAACATCGGTAACATAGATTATTTGGTATACATTATGCTAGCTGAATAATATGTAATATTTTAATAAAAAAAATTTCAAGCTATTCGAATGCATTCGCAGTGACTCTATTGAACTCGACTTGTCGGCCTGAAAATTCTCTAATAAGACGATGTTCTACAGTGTGGTTAGAAAATTGGATTTGGCGTCCGAAGTCACCCTTAAGCCTCATCGATGTAACACATACACCATCCAGTACACGTCCATGTCTTATTGTTCAAATCTTTCGAATACTAACCATTGTTTCTCGGGAAGTTAAAATCCAGTTTCTTCATGGGTCGGCCAAAAAGCCGATTTATGTCGATATTGTTTGTTCCTCGTTTTTCAATCCACTTTGTTGACGTGTTATGTCAACTTTTCCTGTAGTTGATTTCTCTCCAACGGTTTCCAAGTAGGTTTCACCTGTTTTTAATATTATTGAATCTCAATGTCTCTTCAAGATTTGTCGGGTAGCTGAAAATAATATGTCAACCTACTTCATATTAAATTCAGAACAAAATTTGAATTCTTTCTTATTCTCATTAATTTTATAAATGTGTACAGTTCATTATTTCTTATTTAACTAGTTCCATTCGTTACGACAATATGCAGCAATTTTTCAGTTATTTTTATTTATTTATTTATTTATTTATTTATTTTTTTTTTTTTTTTGTCAATTTTTGTCTCGTATAAAAAATGTTTAGAACAAATTGTTTTCAAATAAGAAAACTCTCAAATACAACACTATTCCCGGAAAATAAGTAATAAAAAAAATATATATTACAAAATATTATATAATGATACTTTCATCAAACATTTTTATTGTGTTTTGGCATGTAAGTATCAAAAGAAAAAATATTGTAACTCTTTTTTTTTTTTTTTGCTTACATAGTTAAGGTATTTTTTTTTTCGATTTAACACGTGGCTTTCAACTTGTTAAAAAAATCTATATAAGTAAGTTTTCACTTTATACTTGACTATATTGATTTAGATTAATTTAAAAATTTACTAGATTAAAAAAAAAGAAAAAAGAAATTACAACATCCTTGATAAACACTAGAATTTTAAAGTTGATGTCAATAATTATTACGATCACAAACCAGTGAACGGTAAGCACTAGAGTTTAATATTATAGTATTTGCCTTTAAGGAGACAACAGAATTGGGGAAAATAAATCCACTTGATTACTAGCTACTGTAATCACTATTAAACTTAATGCATATTAATTATTTATTAATATAATATACGGACGTCATACAATAAATTAGTGATATTTAATTAAAAAATAATGTATACAATGTGAGAAAGACTTTTTTTATGTAAATATAGAATAGAAATCAAAGATTGTGTGTTACCTGCAGCCATCGCAAAAAGGTTGGCAAGGGAATTAAAAATATAATTTTTATTCGAAAAATAAAAAAGGATAAAAAGGTTTAAGGTTTCTAGTGTATTAAGGCTAAAGCGATTTTAAAATGGATCAAAAAGAAAATATACAACACTTTGACACAGTTTAGTATCGATTATTGCTTTTTACGTATTGAGTACAAAAGTATTCGTCGAAAGGAGGAGAAAATAGCTATGTAACCGTTGTGGTGGTAGTCGTGTCGTATGGGGTGTCAATTGTCTCCTTTTTACCCCCCGCCCCTCTCCCACCTGGCACGGTTCCGTCACGGTTACTACTCTACGCGTTGTTTTTCCCGAGGTCCAACAAACAAAAGATAACCCTGGGAAATTTTTAGCCCGCGGTAAGACTGTCGTAGTGTTACCACGATATTATTATTATCTTTCCGACTGTAATAATTAAACAGAACAGGTGATAAAAAAGACAACGTGTAGGCAACGGACCGAGGGACTCGTGAGCTCGGTTAACAAAATAAGATTCCTGTAAAGGTGGAGCTATAAGAAGCAAGTGTCAGATTCCGAACGAAGTGTGACCGGTTTCGAACCCCGATTTGTGTCCAGATATATTAATTTTTGAGAGCATAAGTTTAAAAAAAAAAAAAAAAAACTGCCGGGCCATAGCCCAATAGCTACGTGTCCGCAAGGGGCGATCGCCCCTTCCGTAGACTCTGATCAATACTCGGGTGTTTTGTGGAAAAGCCGACACGTTTCGCACTACGGGTATTCTTCGCACATCGAGAGTGGAATATACCTTTCGGTGGATGTGTCGAATAATTTAAGAAATGATAAATATAATTTCCTCGATGCAACGATTCGATTCCGTGCAGAGCCTCAGTGAATATATTATATTGTTTGTATGTTTTTAACGAATATAATTACAATTTAAACCCCACCCACCGTTAATGTGTTCTGGATCCACGCCTGTCATTAAAATAAGGCGAGCGCTCTCCGTCTATGCCAAAACGTTCGCACGCCAAAAGATCATTAGGTTTCGGTTAAACTTAACGTCAGTAAACGCGTTATCTGCTGTCGTGCGTTGAACACACACACACAACGAATAAATTTCTCGCCGGAGTCGAGCCGTCGCGCGGAATAATATTCGCTCGACCGAGACGCGATGCAGTCGATAAATCCTCCCGAATCTTCGCGTGCACGAGCGGTATGTGTGAGTGTGTGTGTGTGTGTGTGTGCTGGAAAACTTTGTCCTCGACAAAATATTTGTGTGTTTCGCGAGAGAACGGTATATCACGTGACGCGTGCGTGGTGTCCCTGTCGGTGGGGGGTAGGGTTAAGTAGTGATGGGGGGAGGTACGGAGGGGCGAGGGTGATTTAAGGCATATAAAATCCCTCCCTCGAGGAGTAGAGAATTTAACACAGGTATTTTTGTTTATCGTGAATATAATGACTTTAGAAAAACGACAAATTATCTTGAAAATTTCAAAGAAATGAAAAATTTAAAAAAATGATAAATCATTTGTCAGTGGCGGATCCAAGGGGGAGGGGGGTAATAGTGACTTGTGAAAAATACTAGTTTATGAATAGTATCTGTTGAGTACGTTTTAATTACCCCTTGATAAATTTCTGGATCCGCCACTGTCATTGTTCAACAATAAGATTCTGAGCGAAGTACGTTGATTATATATAGGTAATTAATATTCGTCATCATCCATCACACCCACCAAGAGTATTTGACCCTGAGAAGCGAATGGAAGAGGAGGAGCTTTTTCTTGTTCATACTGTACTTATCTTTGATTTAGTTTACATTAATTTACTTTACCTTATTTTTTTTTTTTTTTTTGTCCAATAAATACAGAACTCTTTCTATAGTTATTCCAAGACCGTTGAAGAAATTTTTAAATCAAATCTGTATAAACAAATTCCAAGTTTTTGATTTTTTGTTACTATTGTTTTGGAATATCGACTGAACCATTGATTTCGATTACACGAAAATGTGGCATATCCATTTTATTTTTCCCGAATCCTCGGGAATCGTTCCCAGTGTTGAGTTAGGTTTTGCAGGATTCTTCGGTAAGTTTTGAGAAAATCAAAAAGTTTTATTTTTTTTAACGAATAACGAATTCGATACGTTTTTTTTTTTTTTTTTTTTTTTTTTTTTGAGTACGACATTTTCGACTAACGACGACCCGAATTCGATCGTTTCCCGCGGGAAACCGTTAAGGGGTGGGGTGCCCCTCCCGTACGAGTATTATCGCGTAATAAAGTTTAACGTGCCCTTACGCCGCCGCCGTCGTAGGTCACCATCGACGATTGTCGCGGTAACGACACTATATATTATTATTATTATTATTATTATATTATCGTCGAGCAAAATGCCATATTATTATATAAACGATCGCGCGCATATATATTTTTGTATCGATTCCGGATCCATTCCCTCCCTCCCCTTGCCCTCCCCTCCACCGGTTATTCTTTTGTTCGCGCGCGCAAACAACATTGTATTTTTCGCACACGCGTAATTTATCTGTTGACTATTGTTTAGCCCTCAGACGCGCGATAACGTGCCGCAGCAACGTCGTGTGACGCGCGGCGAACCGTTAACGAATTATCGATTATTTTTTCTGTTTTTTTTCTTTTTTTTTATTATTTTTATCTTTCGTGTCGATCGGCGAAAACGAGGTCGTGTTGCTCCGCTCCGAGTCACACGCGAAATTATCGTGAAGAAAAAGTCGAGTGGGGGGGTGACATTTTCAAAATTTTTGGCTATATTTCCAAAATCGAACGAATCCGGTGACGCGCGTTTCTCTATAGGTATAAATTTAAAGATCCAAAATCGAACCCAAACGGTACATACATGATGAGAGGCCTTTTTCGAAATTTCTCAACATTTTTTTTTTTTTTTTTTTCTGAAAAACCCGAAAAAACTGACAAAAAATTGACAAAATATCCTATTACCGTAATTTCCGTGAAATTCCTCGTTTTCGACCCGTGGCATCTTTCATAACACGATCGCGAACGGTACGTGTTTGTTTTACGACGACGTTGCCACGTCTTTTGCTTTGTACTTAGAAAAGTACTTGGATGTTTTGGCATTAAATTCAAGTCTAGTTTCAAAACCAGCCATAAGCAATTTTCGAAATTTCTCAGAAACAACAATAAACGAAAATAACTTGAAATACTTGGTCTATAATTGTATAATAAATATGAAATCAAAATTTTGAATGGTACACATATTGCATGTGAAAATATAATTACAAGAGTTAAATAGATTTACAGTTTTGAAATGGCTGGTTTTGTTGTGAATTTGAGCATATGGCTGTTTTAGAAACCAACAATTTAATTTTCCCCCCCCTTATGGCTGGTTTTGAAATTGACTTTATGAGATAGGCGATTTTGAAACAAACATTGGAAAATTTAAGAAATAGGTACAAAACATTCTGAATTTTATGCATATATAAATCGTAAAAAAATAATAACCAAATAGAACTTAATTTCATGAAAACTGAAAAAATTTGAGTACCAGAGCAGATAAAAACATGTGTTTAATTATGGCTTGATTTGAAATAAACATCGTTAGACGTCTGGTTTTGATACTAACCACAATTTTCTGTCGTCGTTTAATGTCGATTATGTACCTAATACTATTTAAATCGATTTACTGATTCATAATATTTACTAATTATTGAATATAAAAGCGGAAATAGTATTAAATATAAAAAATATAAAAAAAACGTTAATCTAATGATTCAAGGAGGTTTTGTATTTACTTTGCTCGAGAAAATTAACAAAAAAAAGTAAAATATAATTCTCGTTGTTTCCATCTTCATTGATATCCTCCCCCGTGCAGTGTCTTAGTTTTCTCCTCTAAGAGGAAATTCCACAACACAGACGCTAATTATAACACGCGCGCGCGCGTCTCTTCGGCACGTTAACAACAATGTTTCGCGCGAGTTTCTGTAATTATTATTATTACGTATTACCATTATCGCCCCGTCGCATTTCGCGCGGAAAGACACGTGTATAATTGTTATTATTATTATTATTATTACTACGTACTATCGTACACGAACAGCAGTAGATAAGTGTACATCGTGCGCCAGCCGAGACGCGCGGTTCATTTGTATTTCACCCCTCGGCCCGCAGTAATTTCAGCACACGCCATGTACAGGGTGTCTCAGTGTGTGATTGGACAATTAATGCAACACGCGTTTTTGTTCTTTAATAATAATAATTATTTTCGACTTTTTTTCGTGAAAATATTTGCTACCGCATTTTGAAAATCTAGGTCTCCTACGAAAAAAATACACATATATTTTGTAGTACCCAAATTTTCAAATTTGAAATTTTATTCTATAGATTTTTGATAGAATTCAAAATAACCGTTATATGTGAATCTTGATTTTTAGAAAAATATCGGCGCTTAAATCTCTAATATACGTTAAATCCATTCATATTTTCTACGATTTTTTTTTGTTTTTTTTTTAATTCTCAAAAGAGTTATTAGTAACCTTAAATAATTTGTAATATTTTTCATTATTATGACGTATTTGAGAAAATTATTAAATTATTCACAAACTTAAAAGAAAAAAAAACCGGACATACTTCGCACGATGGGTGTACTTCGCACGGCGGGCGTATTAAATTTTAAAGAAACGATAAATCATTTATTCAGTAAAACGATTCTGAACAAAGGGAGTTAATAATATAAGAAAAAATAAAAATGTTCAAAAAATGTCCAAAATTTTTTTTCAAATTTTCAAAATTTTCTCGCGCCAAAATCTTTCTTATAGGATTATTTATCTATGTTTAAATTTTCATAAAATTTTAATCAAAAAATGATGGTTTTTGTCAAATTTTGGGTAGTTTTTTCCAAAAAAAACATCGAAGAATTGAGAAATTCAAAAAATGACCTCTCTAAAGTACAATCTAGAGGCGAATCGGGTTTCAAAAAGTTGTTGATCGAAACTTTTGAACAAGTATTTCTATACGAAAAGTTGTACACAGAAAAAAAAATGAAAAATAAATAAACATCATTGTAAAAAAGCTTCTTCACTTCGCTCAGAATCTAAAAGAAAAAAAATAATTATAAAAAAAAAAATAAATAAAAAAAAAATAAACATAATTGTAAAAACATTAAAATGTATAATATACTGTTAAATTTCTTTAAATAAAACTGTGCAAAAATACCACACATATGGGCTCTCCAGGTTATAAGAAAGATTTTTAGCTAACCTAAGTATAAATAGAAACAATAAACGGAAATATTTTTTTCGTTCTAATCCTTAGTTATTATACTTATTTTACCATTTGTTATAACTCGTAACGATATAAACATTTTTATATTTTTAATTGACTGCTTTATTAATTTTAATTATTACAGTTCTTCGCATATTCTTCATACTGCACACAGAATTTAATTATAAAGTATAATTTTGGGTAAAATTACCTTATAATATTAACTATGCAGCTACTGTGTGTGTGTGTGTGACATGCTTTATTAATTGAAAATAACACATTATTAAATTGATAAAATGCTAATAAAATATATTATCTCTTATGCGCATTATTAATTACAACAATAATATAGTGAAGAGCAGTGTATAATGTAATAGGTGATTAGTGGTTTCTAATGCTAATTAACATTTTTTTTTTAATTAAACATACGAATAAATATGAAGTAACTTATGGTACAAAGAACTAAGAAGCTCATCATAAGTGTCATAGAGATGTACGATCTATACACAACTAATGTAGACAGACATTACGTATTAAGTTAACGTTAATACAAATAGTTAGTGAAGTCACAAAATTTAGTATAAAATAAATTAACTATTAACATCGAGAAATATATGACAAATTATGTTATAAAGAGTTGTAATATATTACTACGAATGGTCACTGGAATCGTTATAAATATAGGGGAGAGTATGGCTCACCTAGAAAATAAGTAAAAGACAGACGAAAATTTGTTATTTCGTTCTCATACTTACTTCTCATACTTATCTAACCATTTTTTATTAATTATTATATATTTAATGATACACCTCCACGGTTATACTTTATTCATTTTGATTAGGTATACAGTTATTTCGTATTTTCATACTGTAAACACAGACATCAATAATTATAAAGTATATTGGGTAAATATACGTTATAATATTAACTATGCAGGTAAAGTGTGTATGACACATTCTTTATTAATTGAAAATAACATATTTAAAACTTTCTAAAATTCTATTAATATATTTCTCTAGTGTAAAGTGTTTATTACAACAATAACATACTGAAGGACGGTAAATAATTTAAAAGATGAATAGTATTATTGTTTTATGCTAATTTACATTTTGTTTTTTTTTGTTTTTTTTTTTTTTAATTTTAAACATACAAATAGTTATGAAATGACTTAAGGTACAAAGATGCTCATAACAAGTGTTATAGATATTTACAGAAATTTATCTATACGCTACTAATGTACCAAAGTACATACGTTAATTTTAATATTTAATGAAATCATACAATATAATAAACAATAATTAACAACTAACACCAATAAATATATGACAAAAAAATGTTATAATAGGAGTTATAATATATCACTACGAATAGTCACTGGAATCGTAATAAACATACAAACAAATAAAGTGGATTTCAAACCCGAATATATTATTTTAACTCTTACTAGTTAGTTGACGTATCCTTAATTATTAAAGAAGATTCGTAAACCCGAATTCTTATCCATTGCGATTCAAAAATATAAAATGATCTTCAGCAACTTGAAAAAAATCCATTGCCATATTATATACATCTGGATATAATTCAGTTATTTCCGAATGAATGTAATGCTTAGAAATCTCATCAAATTGATCAGTACTTGGAATCATCGCATCAAAAGTTTCGAGTAACTTAGCCATTGGACTTAGAATTTCTTCTTTTACCATCTCTGTCGCCTTAGGTCCGCGACATTGCGCATCCTTTTTACACAACTTATCAAATAAATACATTTTATCCAGACAAAGATCAGCATATTTTTTATACCGGTAACTCCGTTGAAACGGACACTTTGCTGACGAATTAAACCGCCAAATATATTTAATTCCGTCAACAGGATTTTTATCGTTAGCGGCCAAAATCAAATCTACACGCTCGTTTGAATTATTATATATTTTCTCGGTGACGACAAACCATAACCTGTAAAATGCATAAAACACCCATCGGACGAACAAATTCTGATACACGAAGAGTTCGTATACGTTCACCATGTTTTCGGCGACGTCAATTTGTACGTCGTGTAAAGTCTTACTTTCTCCGTGCCAGTTGATACGGATTCCATCTGCTAATGATTTGATCGAATTTACTCTGTACACTCCGGTCAACCGTTCGATTGAATACAACCATATTTTATCGACTCGGATACTAACGTTATCGAAGCAATTGACGCGAGACAAGTTATCTCTTATCGGTTTAGAGAACGTTTTAATGTTGTTCAATGCGATTTCGGCACAACTCGAGACAAAGACATATTTTAACGGTTGTAATTCACCGTGTTTATCGCGCAAGTCTTTATAAACATCATCGCGAACTGTTAACTGCGCGCAGTGACGAATCCGATAGTTGTCCAGCAAATTCATAATGAAGTCTTCGCTCCGTTTCAATCGTTCTTGTTTTGCAGGACATAAATTTTTTTCAAAGCTTTTCGCATCGTTATCGTCAATATCAAACGCATTATTCAAATGAATAATGGCGGCCAACACGATATTTCGAAGATCATTGTCGTTTTGTAAATAATCGATTGTATACCATTTGTTGTATTTGTAGATTAACATATTCAAAAACGATTCGTACCCTCTACGAATTTCTTTATAGCAAACCGTCTTTCTACTTTTTTCCGATAAACATTCGTCGTACATAGTTTGAAGAATAAAGAAATTCAAGTAAATGTCGGCCAGTTTATCGCATGTAATTTGCATTTTTTCCGTTGGATTTTTGACGTATTTCAGATCCGAATCCAACGAATAACCATAAACTGTATAGCGCGGATACGTCTCCGATTCGTCACAAAGCAAACGGTGTAACCACCAAAATTTTTTTAACTTGTCACTTAATATCACATTTATCACATCGGTCATCAGTGATAAAGGATCTGATTTCGAGTAGAAATCTTCACAGAGCTTCACGTCCTCAATAAGGTCCGCACTGTTTTGAATTATTACACCGATCTCTCGTACATTGCTTTGCGTAATTCTATCGTCTCTTCTGTAATTTTGCACTTTAAACACGAACTCTAAATGGTCGACCAATTCGGTCGGGCAACCCGTTGATTTCAGTTTCGACATTATCCGTTCACCGTTTTCTACTTCCAACAACGTATCAGCGCTGATATTGACCGTTTTCCAGCGGTCTGCCGTCACTTGGAGTGTCCGTTTCAAAATGACTTTGTAAACGGCTTGTATATATCCCCGGATGGAATCGAGATCATGCCGGTGCTCGACCGTCGTGAACAATTCGCGGACGACTAAAAACTTATCGTTTCTATTGCCGTTCACCTCCACTGTTACTAAAGAATTTTTCAAATACCACGAACAAAATCTATCGTACGCAGTCACAGAAGCACCACCGTTGTGCACGCATTTCCTTAACAGAACGTCGTCCATAGTAATCGGCGAGTCGACGTCGTCAACCGAAACAATGTCTCCCAGGAAATCGCGAAAATCGTCGAATAACGTGTGATCGCCGGGAGATATTAATTCGCGCAAAGCGTCCGCCTGAAGTATGTCTTTATAAACGCTTTTCGTGTCAGAACCGCAAAATTCGATAATGAACTTTTGTACGAGATTCGCGATCTGCGCTGCGACGCGTCGCATTTCGATAAATACGGTTCGTTGCGCCGGATCGTCGACGTCATATTGTTTTGATATGTAGTCCGATTCTTTTGCCTTATGACCGGTGGTGGCTTTGAAACTGTCGATGTGCATCAACACCATTAACAGCGTTTTCGAAAAATACCGTTCGTGCGATTGAAGGTTTCGATATTTGTCTACTATTTCGAATAACATAGTCATGGCTCGCGATATTGGATCCTCAAGTTGCAGCAACAAATCGACTCCGTCCAAACACATCGCCAGCTCTTTTTGTTTCTCGTCGTCGTGTTGCTCACCGCCCGGACAATATGTAAAATAATAATAAACGAGCCTCGTCAAGACTTTCAGATAATCCGCGCATTCGCATTTTATAAACGTGAACGCTATTGTTAAATGTCTCTCGTTCTTGTCGTCGACTTTGTTATCAATCTCCGACAACCATTCTCCCAAATCGAATTTATTTCCTCTTATCAATACAGACCGGGATCGTTTTATCAGCGTGTTCAACTCGCTGAAATTCACGAGCTGTTTCGTTTCGGTACCGACAGTGTCGCCAACCTTGTCGTTGTCGTTGGTGTAAACGGTTCGCATTGTAATTATGAAGGAAATATACCAAAGAACAATTGTTATTAGTTTCAAAGAGGGCATTGTGTATAAACATACGCTACTTGACAATGATTAACAGTTCAGAGTATAGATTGTACGTTTATAATTTTTATAATATAACTCACTACTGAATTATGCGAATTGAACAAATCCTATTTCGTATGAAATATTTCTCTCTGTATCTCCCAATGTACACTATCTGTAAACACAAAATGGATTAATCGATTTTTGTGAAATATTACAAAATGATGAATAAAATATTGTAACGAATTTCTTTATTGATATTACAAATGACGTTGTTTCTAATAATTTCAATCTATTGACAAAAGGTTTTTTCCAGATTCACCTTTTAAATTAAATCGTAAATACAAAAACATTACAGTTAAGTACGTGTTGATTTTTCCTGTTTTTTTTTTTTTTTTTTTTTTTTATCCGTTTGATCGGATTGTAATTGTTTGTAACTAATCAAAACTTTATATACATACCCAAAGTCGATATATGTTTAAATTATCCAAAGAGGCTTTTTTCTTGTGATAGAATTTGACACTGACATTAATCGACTGATCTGCCAAGAATATTGATACGTACTTACCTGGTTTTGATGTAGACAATATTACATTTCGACAATGGACGTATTACCGTAATTACGCAAGTGTTTAATTGAGAGACACGAGGCAACGAAAAAATGTATAACAACTGTTTACTAATTATACTAATTGTAGTTTCGAAAAAAAAAAAAAAAATTTTTTAAATTGTCTAATTGCTTTTTCCTTTATACTCACAATGTATGCATGAGTGTGCAAAATTATTTTTCCATTATGACTTTTCGATACTCTGTCAGACAGAAACTCATTATTTGTATGAAGCATTGCTAATTATATTCAACACACGTGTTTTTATTGAATATGATATGTACGTGTATGAAATTTATTGATTGTGGATATTTTTGTTATAATATTACTTCTCAATTTTATTTTAGTATTTTATAGAATATAGACTATTTCTTATATTACTTTGTTAATCTAACGAATCATTTGCCCCTTCTTTCTTTGTGGACTATTTAAAATCGATTTTTTTCGACAAACCGAGGTCCATCGATATTATACAAATACTATTATAAAAAAAATAATGTCCAACATTTTTTTTCACATTTTCATGTTTAAATTTTCATAAAATTCTGATCAAAAAATGATGGTTTTCGAGTCGTTTTTGTCAAATTTTGGGTAGTTTTTTCCAAAAAAAAAAAATTGAAGAATTGAGAAATTCAAAAAATAACCTCTCTAAAGTACAATCTAGAGACGAATCGGATTTCAAAAAGTTATTGATCGAAACTTTTGGACAAGTACTTTCTATACGAAAAGTTGTACACAGAAAAAAAAAATAAATAAAAAAAATAAACATCATTGTAAAAACACTAGCTTCTTCACTTCGCTCAGAATCTAAAATGTTGGAAAAATGTCCAAAATTTTTTTTTCACATTTCCAAAATTTTCTTGCGCCAAAATCTTTCTGATATGATTTTCTATCTATGTTTCAATTTTCATATAGTTCGGATCAAAATAAGGTTTCTGAGTCGTTTTTGTCAAATTTTGGGTAGTTTTTTCCAAAAAAGAAATCGAAGAATTGAGAAATTCAAAAAATGACCTCTTCAAAGTACAATCTAGAGGCAAATCCGGTTTCAAAAAGTTGCTGATCGAAACTTTTGGACAAGTATTTCCGTACGAAAAGTTGTACACAGGAAAAAAAAAAAAGAAAAAAAGGAAAAGTAAACATCATTGTTTGAAACACTAGCTTCTTCACTTCGTTCAGAATCTAAAATCGTAGACAATGAACCGTTATCAGAGGTTTAAGCACCGATATGTTTCTAAAACTCAGGTTTCCAAAATGACTGTTATGAAATTTTTCTAAAACTATAATGTTAAATTCCGACTTTGATAATTTGGGTCCTAAAATATATATATATATATATATATATGCGTTAACGCAATGTGGTAATAATTTTCAAAAAAAAAAAATTCAAAATTATTAATAGAACAAAAGTTGTTATCGAATTTGTCAAATCATAATATTGGCACACCCTGTACGTAACTACCGTACGCCTACAGTCTGTACAAAACGCGCACGACCGCCGCAGTGTTCGGACGAAGAAACTTGCGCGTACGACCGCAGCGCGTAGGGGTTGTAGCTCGTGTATAATAATATAATATTATACATGGCATATGCGCGTACAACACTTGGAAATAAAAGTTAAATTCCCGTGCAACGATGGCCACCGGCGAAACAGATGGTTCGTGATAAAAAAAAAAAATTACTATTTCCATTTTTTTTCTACAAAAATCACTTTTTCGCATAATATTATTAGAAGATGGTTTTACATAATATCATTCGGTCTTGGTGCTATTTCGATATCGTAATTTAAGGCTAGGCACTTACAGCTCTAGAAAAACATAAAATACACATGCATTAATGCTCTAAAAATACGCAAAAATGCTAAAATAATCTCTATAAAACATCAGTTTTACTGTAAAAACTTAAATATTTAAAAAATGTATTGTATAATACAATATTTTAGTATATTATTATTAATTCTCTTCTATTATTTATGAAATTTCTTCATTTTTTGAGTTTTTTTTATGCTTACGTTTGAACAAATAAAAATATCAAATTATATTCAATTTCTTCAGGTATTCAGTAAAAAAAATTTCCGACACCGAGAAAACTTAAATTAAATATTGAAAAGTATGTGAAATATGCACTTGAAATTCAAATATAACCGAAATATGCACTTGTATCGAAAAAAAAGAGCTAAATATGCAAATTAAAGAGAACTGCATACAACTCCTGGTGTAATGAAACGCATTTCTACATTACTTATAGCTTTGTTTTGAATGATTTTTGAAAAACATGCTTATTCCTATAGGTCCCTAGCCCTAGTCATTACTGAGAAAAATACAGAGAGCAAAATAATACTATATCGGTAACAATTACGAAGTCATAAAAAAACTTAGCCAACACAATTTAGTGTTCGAAAATTAACGTTTGGTATAATTTATGAAGATTATAATATATATATATATATATATATATATATTATATAAACACATATAAACATTATTTTGTAAAACATGAAATAACATAATGAAACTTTTTATAATTATAAAATTTTAATTTCCATAATTGATACTTTTTAAAATTTCTTCAAATCCTTTATTCATGCATATTGTATACTTTACTTTCTAAAAAAAAACTTGTTGATTCATTTTACGATTATAATTAATCTAATGGTATCCAAAAGATTTCAGGATTCTTAGATTATTTTATTCTATAATTTCATTTCAAAAATTCCAAATCAACAGCAAGTCAAAAAAAGGGATTGAAAAAATCAGACTTGAAATTACAGGACAAAAAGCTTCCTGAGAGAAGTTTGTCTGGACACAGAGCCGAAATAAAGGACAATCCTGTATAAAACAGGACGTATGGTCCTGTTTTTCAAAATGTCTGTCCATTTAAATATAATATAATATAGCCATAGAATCAATTTGTAGGAAAATATGGAAAGTGGAGGAAAATGGTATTTTATTTTGGAGGAGAATGGACAATGGGGGAGGGGAGGGAAATGGTCCCACCCCGCATAACCAAACCCGGCGGCGACGCGTATATCGAGACGGAAAACTTTTCGAAATCTACACTCTGACACTTGACACGACGTGTGCGTTACAAATCGTGTCGTCTCGTGGTGAGAAATATAATAATATGTTTCCCGTCGACCTGTGTGACGAATAGAATTTATTGAACTTTGAAAAAAAAAAAAAAAAAAAAAAAACGCAACGCATAAATATAACTTATACAAACGGCCGCCCCGCACGCGGCGGACACACGCGCGTTTTAAAAAAAGTGTTTTCTTTTTGGTTTTGGTTTTTTTTTTTTTTTTTATGACAAAATGAAAACGTTTCCTGATGACCTATCAAAACTTCCGGCAAAAAGACGCCGCCTTATGAATATAACGACGATTTCTCGCACTTTTGGACTCGACACGACGACATTATGAGATGATGACGGACGTCGTGTGCGTTGACGAATTCGTAGGAAATATCGCGCCAAAAACGGCGATGGGGGGGGGTCGTTGCAAAATACATACGCACGCAGAGTATTAATTATTATGGCGCAACTTTCTTGATTTATGACGGGTGACGGAAAGAAAAAAATAAATAACCGTGAGCGAAATAAACGCAGTGCTGACAACATGACGACAAATGTAGTAGTTTTCGCTTAAAACACTGGGTTAGTCCCCCACCCCGTCCACGTCGATACGAACGATATTATTATTATGTAATAATTTACCGTTATGCGGTCCGTTGGAGTGAAACGAATTTGAAATAAATTCCAACAATAATGTTATTATTATTGCAGTGTTTTGTGTTCATAATTTTTAATCTCAACGTTTCGTTTGCAAGTAGTAATGTGTGTTTTTACAAAAGTTTCGCCGACCGTAAATCAATAATGACCGCCGTGCGGAATTCGTAATAATAGCCATTGGCGCAATTTCGAAAAACATTTACGGGGAGGGCTAATATGTTTATTGTTTGAAATCGTGTATTGAAAAAAAAAAGAGAACAATTAAAATCTTTTAGTGTCAAAATAAATAATTCGTAAATATTTTTTAACTATTTCCCTAAACTAAAATCGCTTCTAGTTTTTGCAATTGGAAATTTCATAAATTCAAAAACTTTACAAAATGGAATTACATTCGAAGCGTTCTGAGATTTTGAATTTAAAAACTAAAATAAATTATCACTAGACGTGTGTTACGTTTAACAGTTAAAACAACTAGTTACATTAATATTATTCTATTATTGATATTTTTCGTTTTCTTCGTTTTGAACGTTTACAAAATAGGTGAAAACTTTTGAATCAAAGTTGTTCGTTCTATTTTCGAAAACTCTCAAACTTCTTTATTTATAACTTAGCTCAGAATCCGTGATTGTCAACATTTTTATTGGTTCACTTGAATTCCACAGTGTCTCCAATAATAATTAAAGCCGAAATCATAAAATGTGCTGAAAAAATTCATTTAAAATGTGTAAATAATAATAGTTCAAAGATATTATGTATTTAAATATGATATTACAAAATATGTATTTAAAAAAAGAATGTACTTCGCATTTTGGGTTTTTTTTTCTCTCCCCGGGTGGGATACCCTTGTAGGTGTACCGAATTTCATGGAAACGATAAATTATTTCTTCAATAACACGATTCTGGCTGGAGCCAGAGTTTATTCAAGTCAATTTCATTTAAACATTAAAAAGTTTGTTATAATCGTAAAAAAAAAAAATTTAAAAATAAAAAAAGCATTTTTCATTCAGCCAGTTTTATGTTTCACTATTGATAAGTAAAAAAAAAAAATGTATTAGAAAAAAATTTCCATTTTTTTAGTTTTACTTTTTCAAAATTCTCTAACGCCAAAAAATATTTCTTAAAATATTAAATAATAAAATCGTTTATTAACAAATTATCTCATTAATGTTACATCGTATTAATGTGCACTTAATTTAATTTTTTTTTGTTTTTTTGTGAAGGAAATGTGTCGCGTAGTAATCAAAAAATAAATGTTAGGGTCGTCACAGTAAAAAGTTTGGGAAACCCTGGTTTATATGGTTTTGATTTCCAAAACGGCGACGACGACGTCGAAATCGTCCGGTCGGGAAATCCCTTTTTGATCGGATTTCGTCCGGCTGTGGCCGAGCCGCGCGTAATTGGTCGCAACACACGTGACGGGGATGAAAGATTGATGAGACGACGTGTTGTCCACCGCCGCCGTTAAGAGTTACTTCAGTATATTATTATACAACAAAGAGCGAATATTGCGTTATAACTACACAGATGTGAATATCTTGTTGGGGGGGGTTTGCAGCAGAGGTCGTTAATTCGATATAGGTACGGTGTTATTGTTAATACTCGAAATTTCGGAAAAAAGAAAAAAAAAGGTCATAATTTACGCCAAGAAGAATACTTTTGTCGCAAAACAAGCAAAAAAAGTGTCTACTCGTTTAAAAAAAAAAAAACACTGCGAACCGATGTGAATCAAGAATTTTATTTCTATTGCTTTTACAATCATTTTTAGATTCTGAACGAAGTGAAGAAGCTAGTGTTTTTACAATGGTGTTTATCTATTTTTTTTTTCTGTGTACAACTTTTCGTATGGAAATACTTGTCCAAAAGTTTCGATCAGCAACTTTTTCAAACCGGATTTGCCTCTAGATGGTACTTAATAGAGGTCATTTTTTTTTTTTTTTTTTGAAAAAACTACCCAAAATTTGACAAAAACCACTCGGAAACCATTAATTTTTCGATCCGAACTATATGAAAATTTAAACATAGATAGAAAATAACATAAGGAAGATTTTGGAAATATGAAGAAAATATTTTGGACATTTTTTTTTCTTATTTATTTTTTCTATTATTAACTTTCTTTCTTTCAGAATCGTTTTATTGAAGAAATGATTTATCGTTTCTTCGAAATTCAATACACCCGTCAAGAGAATCCCACCCGACGAGCGAAGTACATACTTTTTTGCTATAAATTAATTTGTCTTGTGTTTGTAACTGTAACCATATGTATTTCGTAAGCTACTAATTATGATTTTTATTCTATTTCTATAATAATTCTATTTTAATAATGTACACATGTTATATTGGGCTAGTCCCGTTTATTAAATAAATAAATAAAACAAAACAAAAAACTAGTGTTTTCACAATCATTTTTGTTTTGATTTCTTCTTCTGTGAACAATTTTTGCGTCTAGAAATACACTTGAAAATGCCTCGATCAGCGACTTTTTTGAAATCGGATTTAGTTTTAGTCGGTACTTTACAGAGGCCGTTTTTTGAATTTCTCTGAGTTCTTCAATTTTTTTCGTGGGAAAGTACCCAAAATTTGAAATCATCAATAAATATATATTTTATATTGAAAACTGATAATCCACAAATTTGATATCGTCGAATTAAGTGTGTGTTTTGCAAATAAAATAGACTTTGATTGGCAGGGCGTGCTCGTTCTATGTCATTAAAATCAATAAGAGCCAATTTTTTTAAAGTCTACAGCGTTTCCCTTCGGTTTGTCTGGTGATATAGTACAGTCAATAATGAAATAAATGCTTTTTCGCTCCGCTCTAAATCTAAAAAAAAATACAAATTTACTGCTGAGCAGTGCTTGAATTGGAAAAAAATTAAAAGAGGTACGCAGAAGTCTAAAAAAAAAAAATTAGCGTCCCCAAAAATTTTAATTTCTCATATACCTGTCGATGATTTTTTTAAAAATTACTATAGGGATACGCTAAAAATATTTAAAAAAAAAATTAAATAAAAGGGAAACTTTATCCCCCCCCCACGTCCTCCTCTAAGTCAAGCACTGATCCTGAGCCCTTCTATTATAATAATAATTATTATTATAATCTCCGTAATATTTAAAATAATAACATTAAATCGACTTCAAAGACGTTTTCTGCGCGCTGCGAGATGACTGCTATAGGTATATCATTATTATTATTTTGTTATTAATATAATATTCTCGCGTATAACACGTCTAATATATCCGATGATTTATTATCAACCGTCAAGTATGGACGTGTGTTGCGTACTGGTTCGATGAAAAATAGAGAACTCTCGGCGAAATCGTATAAAAAAAAAAAAAAACGTACACAGTGTTAGTGTAGTGAACGCGCATGAACATAAATAAACAACGGTAATATAATACGTATATAACTATATATATATATAAGTTATATACCAGAGACTGAGAAGTTTTTTTTTTTTTTATTTACACCCTTCTCCCAAAACGTCCTTATTTATTCGTAATCCCCCCCCCCGACACACACACCCGTGGCCTGACCAATACCACCACCTCGTCACTAGGGTGATATAATCAGTGGTTCTCAAAATTTTATTATAGATTTTTCAAATTGGTAAAAAAACAAAACTTACCGGAGCTCCGAAAACAGGGAAACAAACACTACGTATCTTTTTCAAAACTATTTTTTCCCAGTTTCACCCAAATAATCAAAATATTAGGTACAAAAAACGGTTTCGAATGCTCAACGAACAAAAAAAAAAAAAAAAAACGACAAAATATATTATTCTTTGAACTCGTATGCACTATTTTTTTTTTTTTTTTTTTTTTTATTATTATAATTTGGATTCCAGTTTTCTCTTTAGTGTTTAAACGCGAAAGTTTTTTCTGATCTAACCAATAATCATCGAGTAAATACATAAAAAATACATAATCGCAGTAGTTAACCTATGAACCTAACGTTCAAAAACCGAATTCAACCTGTGACGTGTCGCGAAGTTTTCAAAAATCGGTTAAGTACAATAATTGATACCCCGGAAACCGTGGAAAAAATTTTAAATCGTTTGTTTTTATTTTTTCCGTTGAACCGACGAGATGACTTGAAATGTAACCATAGCTACAGGTATTTTAGATTAAGAGAGCAGCGAAGAAACTTGGTGTTTTCATAATAATGTTTCTTTTTTTTTTTTTTTTTTTTTTTTATGAGTGCACGTTTTCCACCAGCAACTTATTCAATCACAATTCACTCCTAGATGGTACTTTTAAGAGGTAATTTTTCGATGCACTCAATAGTTTTCTCAAAATTCAGGAAAAACTTTTCAAAAATTTGGCAAAAAAGACGGGAAAACTATATTTTTTCCATCCAAACGTTTTGAAAATTTTGAAAATGTGAAAAAAATAATAATTTGGAATTTCTTTGCTAACAATTTTTTTCAAATATATTTATATATGTTTTTCTCAATTAATAGTGAAACTGGTAAAACTGGTCTAGTACTTGTACATACGTAATATAGTTATAACTATGCTTAGGGACTTCTAGCTCTGAAAAACAGTAAAATATGCATGCAAATATGCTTAAAAAAATGCAAAATATGCACTAAAATATACTCTAAACAATTGACCTGATATATAAATATATACATAACTATTGTTCTTAATTGTTTTATTAATTGACAATTAAACAAAATAATTAATAATTGTATTTAAGTAAATGTTTCTTAAAAATTATTGATCAAACACTCAATGCTTTTTTGTGGACCTCAATTATTTATGATATTTTCTGCGATAAGACTGTCATTTATTTTGTTAATTAAAATAAACACTATACCTAGATCATTTTACATAATTAAATATAATTTTAAACACATTTTACGACAATCTATTCGACAATGCTGTTGCATATAATCAGTGTCGATTAATTTGATCGATGTGAATAATTGAAAGACACCGTACAAGATTAAATAATACAAATACATGACACTCTATAGCACATATAATACGCTCTAATAAGCGAAAACTAAAATATGCATAAATATACGAAATTAATTTTAAGATTTAGATTCTTTGTATTATAAACAATATTTATATTTTACTCTGCTAACTATACACAAATGCTACAAGTCTCTAAGCCTAGTTATAACTAATATAATTTATTAGGTAACTAACGAGGGTTTAGTACAAACTCCATAAAAAAGGTACAATCTATCTCTATCGTTCAATGACTTTGTTTATCTGAAAAAAAAAAACTATAATGAGCTCTCTAAATTTATTCAAAAATCTACAAAAATGTCTCGTCAAGAGAATCTTTTAGGGATGTATTCAATGTGTTCGGGGCGTTACAAAACTATACATAAATATTTCCGTTGTTCTCTGCAATACCATAATATTATACACGATTAAATATTAATATTTCGGTTGGTGTTCAAAAGGAATTCATTTGTTGTATAAATGAACTACGAAATCGTTACGCGATATATATTTTCAATCGACTTTCGGTGCCGAATGTTGTTGTTAGCACTCACGATACGCAAATAGGCAGATAGGTTAAGAGAGTGAGTGGGGGGGGTAGGGGGAGAACGAGAGACAGAGAAGAGGGGGCCGTCCCTCTTGCCCTCGCGCTCAAAGTGAATTTTAATTATTATTATTCGCGCATTAGCATAATATACAGACCGCGACGAGCTACATCTATATATTTTTTCTCGCAAACGGTCAACTCGACAAACGATTTTCGGATAGCCTCTCCTCGAGCGCGCGTCGCTCGGGGGTGAAATGGGATTGCTAGGCCAACCCTTAAACGCTTTGCCGACCACCCCGATGGCCGATTTCATTTTGCCGCCCTCGGGCTAAGAATATAATTGAACATTAAACATTCGTCAAAAGTCAAATTGAAAAAAATTCGGGGCTTATTTCGCACCGCGGGCCCTATTCTTCACCCCTCGGTTGGGGATATTATTTTCGGCGGGCGTGCGCTGAATTTTCAAAAACGATTCCTAATCAGAGACGTATTTAGGAATTTTGCGCCCCAGGTCAAAAAAAAAAAAAAAACGCCCCCTTTTCACAGTTTTTCCCTGTTTTTGGAAAAAGTATTGAGAAACTGGAAAAATGATCTCTCTAAAGTACCATCTGGGTACGATTCCGGTTCCATAGAGATACTGATCGAAACTTTTGGACAAGTATTTCTATACGAAAAAGTGTTTCCAGAAAGAGAAAGAAAAAAAATAAACATCATTGTAAAAACATAAGCCACTTCACTTCGTTCAGAATTTAAAATACAAATGATTACCAGAATAATAATTTGATCACTATAATTTTTACTTTTTTTATCAGTCAAATAACTTTTCTTATTATATCAAAATACTCTCCAAAATTTACCGCCCGGGGCCCAAATACTGCCCCTCCCCCTAAATACGTCTCTGTTCCTAGTGTCAATTAACATGCAACTATAATTGTCACTATTATATTTCTAATATTTTTTTATTTTTTCTTTTTGTTGCAGGTACGTATATTCATTTCAGTTCAAGCTCTCGATTTGAATTGATCGGCGAAAACTTTGCGTGGTAATGACGTGTGTGTTAACGTTTTCGTTAAAAATCTTGTTGAGAAAAAAAAAAACAAATTTTTCACTTAAACAAAATAAAAAATAAAACAACCCTGTAAAACCACTAGCTTCTTCGCTTCGACTGAGAACCTAGTATATAAGGTTTACTCAAAACTAACTCATATTTTGAAAAAAAAAAAAAAATCAAAAACGTCTTCTCCCTTCTCCCTTAAACCTGTCACTTGGATGGTCAAAAAATTTCTGCTGCTCAGTTGCATCGAGTTTTTTCCTAATCCAGTGACGACCAACCCCTAAGGTATTCTATATGCTGCCCGTTATCGATAATTAAAAAAAATAAAATAAAACATTCTTAAACATAAACATTTAAAACTCTTTTAAATACAATTATTATTTTTGATTAATTATTTATTTATATTTATTAATTAGAATCATTTTAAGTATATATTCCAAAAATACAGCGGTAAAATAATTATAAAAAAAAAAAGAAAAAATATGTTAACATGTTTATTTTCAACGTGAAATTAGCAATTGTATTTCGTTCACTAATGATAAAATGTCTTGTTGGAATTTTGTCATTCCGATTCTTAGAATTTAATTAAGTTGCTCATCCGTTAACGGGATGAACTAATTCCGTGTGTTTCATTCGTGCAAATATTTGTTCACATAATATTATGTGTACATTAAGACAAATACAGTGCTGCCGTTTACTTAAAGTCTTAAAGCTGAAAATTATTTGCGAGAAAGGTTTTAGATAATATAATCGCAAAATATTTGGTTTCATTTCGAATTTTTTTTAAATTCTTCAAAAACAAAAAATTAAAAATTCACTTCATTAGTCCGAATCGAATAGAATCAAAAAAAAATATTGAGTGCATTTTTTCCGAAAATCATATTATACTATTTGATTTTTTATATTTTTGTATTTTTGATTTGTTGATCTTAATAATAATTGAGTTTAATTCTGGAATTTTTTGACCTAATTCTAAATTTCATTGCACTCGATTTTCTGAACGAAAAGCAATTTTTTTAATCAGAATTCGGCTCTAAACGATACTCGAGGACCGTTATTATTCGAAATACTAATTATTTTAAACATAATATATGTGTTTTCACGTCGTTTTATTTCGTTCTGATTGTTTGTTTGGAATTAAATTCAATAAATTTGTTGAGCATTGTAACCGTTGTAACGAAATAGTCAATAAATATTTATTTTTTAATTATAATTATTTATAAATCGTTGGTAAACTCTGTAGCGAAAAGCCCACTCGGTTTAATCGTTTAACTTAAGTAGTGTTTTATTATTTTTTTTTTTTAAACTTAACACGCCCACCAAGAGTCCTATACAAGGAGCGAATTAACGAATTATGTCCAGTTTTTTTTTTTTTTTTTCTAAGCACAAAGTTTATAAAATTTAGTTATAGATAGATTAAAATATGAAAAATATTTTTTGGAGAATTAAAATTTTAACAAATGGATACATTTTTTTTTTTGGGGGGGGGAATCATTTTTTCATGTTCTTATTTAATAGTGGGGTATAAGACTGAGACGGAGTCAAAAATTCTTTTTATTTTTTTAATTAAATTTTAAGCAAAATTGTCTTATATAAACTAAAGCTCCACTCAGAAATCGTTTCATTGAAAAAATGGAATTTATCGTTTCTTTAAAATTTAGCACACCCACTAAATCCCAACCGTGGAGCGAAGAATACCCATGGTCAATGAAAAAAATATATATACGTACATGGCTAAGGCAAAAGATGGTTCATACTGACAATTTATCTAGATAAGATAACATATAACAATTATTTAAATACATATCTAGATAACACAGATACAAAATAATCGTATTTATCTAGATACAAAAAAAAAAACAGATAACTTTAAAAAGTTTACACAATTCGAGACAACTCAAAAATTAACTTTTTAACGTCTAAAAAATCGATAAATTTTTAGTTTGATCAAAACGCACCCTCAAAACGCCCACGTTTTCAGAACCACTGGTTAAGACGTGGCCGTGTATTATTGATATTATCCTTTCGTTTTTATTTTTTTATTATTTATTTTTTCGTTTCAATACATCAAAATCGATTGTGTTACGATTTTTCAATTTTTCTCCGGACAATATTATTTAATCACGCCAAACGTCGCCGGCCATATTGTCGGGCGCATAATATCAATTTATCAAAAGTTTGCGTTGTACGAGGCACATGTGCTTCCCCACCCCCCCCCTCGGGGAAACAATATAATAATAATTAGGATTATACGTATAGCTGCGCGCACACGGTTCTCCCCCTAAGTCGACTTAACACAAAAGGATCGTCGCGTGTTAATTGACATTTTATTACCGCCGACGAACGGGAGATGGGGAGGGGGGATGGCGACCGAGACGATTATTATATTATTATACAATAATAATAGTGTTATCTCGATCCGCGCCATTTATCATATTTTGAGCGACTTTCCGAGCACGACCTTTGAGGTTATGATAGCTTTTTGTGTTCCGAGAAGTCCGCCTCTATGTAGGCCCAAAGCCAGACCGAATTGAAAATTTTCATAAGTGGCAAAACGAATATTTGGGGGTGGGGTGGGGGTGTAAGATTGAAAACAATGTTAATAATTGTATTGTATCATAACAATGTTATTCAAGCAGGATAGGATATTAAAAAGTTGAATAGAAATCGAGTTTAAAGTATCGAATATATGTGCCCCCTTTGGGGATTTCGACTTTTAACACCCCCTCATCGACTATTTTAAGCATTTGGTTTTTCCCAATCTCCTGAACCTATTTTGGCGATTCAAATCGTTAAAGACGTTTATTATAAAAAAAAAAGAAAGAAAATCCAATTTCAAAAAAAAAAAATTATAAAGATAAAACCGAATGTAGGGAAAATTTGACTCTAAAGATGAAAATCTGTTGCTCGCAGTTTCCCCCCTCCACCCAAGACACTTTCAAATATTTATCTACGGCAACGGTCCCCAACCTTTTTTTTTCTTCCGTACCTCTGACTTAAATTTTTTACTATACTGTACCCCTTATGATTCAATTCTAACTTATTTTAACTTTTTTCTCATAACTGATCTTAAAATGTGTAAATAAAAAGCCGAATGAGTATTTTTCGCTCCTCGCGATGCTCTTGGTGGATGTATTAAATTTTAAAGAAATATAAAAATTATATAGATTATATATAATTAATATAATAATAAAAAATATATTTTGAACTATTTTCATCGCGAAAGTTAGCAGATGCGGTTCGTTTCGTAAGTGTGACGGTCCTGTCCGTCTTATAGAGAGAGTGTACGCGATAAGTGATTTCAAATAAAAAAAAAAAAAAATGTCTGTGTGTCTCTTCGACGCCTGTCACGGACGTGTTGTAAAACACAAACGGCGACGACGACGTTTCCGTGAAACAGAGATCATTTTTCATCTCTCTCTAAACGTCGTCGATTGAATATTCACTAATCGACTACAGACAGGGTTTTGCAGCAGTTTTTGAGAATAAATAACGAAAATTCCATCTGGATAAAATGCAGATAGTAATTTTAAAAAAAAATTCTATCCAGATACAAATAAAGATGCATTTATTTCGCATTTTTCCCCGAATAACCGAAGAGATTGAATATTATTTGATATTTTTTATTTGTTTTAATGTACGCTTAAAAAAAAAAAAAAATAAAGATTAAAAAAAGAAATTTCTTAAATAATAGAAGAATTAATAATACATATTATTGAAAAATATATTATACTTACAATACAATTTTTAAATATTTTGAGTTTTACAGTAAAATCAATGTTTTATAAGAGATTGTTTTAGCATTTTTGCATATTTATAGTTAATAGTTTAAGTTTTTCTTTTAGAGCTATAAGTCCTTAGCCCTAGTGATGCAGTTTGAGGAATGCTTTTGAAATTTCGCTTGCAAACAATTAATATAATTAATTTTATAAGGCCAGTACCACGTGTTTTTTTTTAAAAAAAAAAAAAAAGATTCGCCGCTTAACCGTCAGCAGAGCTTCTGATCTTTGAAATCGAAATGATTTTCACATAAATTGTCAAATTTTATAAAATACATATGTTTATATTTCCGGGTAAAACGTACGAAGATCGGGACGTTGGCAACCCTGGAATTTACTGTTACACGCGTATTTTTTTTTTTTCTAATCATTTCGAGTCATTTTTTTTTTTTTTTTTTTTCATTACTCGGAACTCAATTAGTCGGTTTGTTTAATCGGTTTTTTTTCCCCCGGAATTAATTCGAATCGAGAGGGGTGACACCCGGGGGTTGTTGTGGTTTGAAGCTTGTCCGGCGGCGGCTAAACGACGAGCAAACCACACACTTCATATGGCGGCACTATGACCCGCGAGCACGTACACTAGTATTTTCCGCGTACCGATCGCGTTCACGATGGGACCGTTTTTATAACGAATCATCATTTATACAATATGGTGATTTATTGAGTACGCTCACCCCTCTATTTTTTTTTTTTTTTTTTTGGAAAAAAATTAAAAAATTTTGTTATGTTTAAGTCGTTGATAAAAACCGTGCACTTCTTGACTTTTTTTTTTTGTTAATTTTGATGTATTAAAATCGAAATTCGACAGTTTTTGAATTACATAATATTCAAATTCAAGTACGTATTACCAACGATAATAATCTCTTGGACACATATTTTACTTACCAACGTGTTACGCGTAATTATTATTTTGAACTCCTAATTTATTCGCAGTGTTGTAAAATATATAAACTTCTCATTCCGCTTTTGATTTCAATGAATATAAAAAAATTGACCTCCCCCCCCCAAAAAAAAAAAAAATTGCCCGAAATACAGCACTAAGGATAATTAATTAATAATTGAGGTCACGTGAATATGATAAATTATCATTGTTTAATAATAATATTGTGGTCGATGATGATATGAAATTTTGCTTTATAACCATAGACCTTATAAAATGATCTTTTAGAAGATCAAAGACCATGGAGCTTATATATCTACTAAATTTAATTCCATGTTTATTATAATGCTAATGAGGCTGTGAATAATTTAAATAATATGTTCTTGACAGTTAGATGAGATAAGACGACCTGACTAATCGCTTTTCAATAATATTGTAAAATTATTTACCTATGAACATTTTGACGAATTTCTTGTGATTAAAGGTTAATTATTTGTATATAGATTCATAATAATTAAGCAGCACTCAGGTAACTAAATGCGTGTCCGAGAGACTATTTTGCTTAGTACTTAACAGAAAAATAATCCAAATGAAATTCGGCAGTTAAAATAGAGGGTTGACGTTTGAAAAAAAAATCATTAAAGGGATGTAATTAAAGTGACATGAAAAAAACTAAAAATAAAAATGTTTTGGAAGACATAGTTTTCATAGTCAACAAGAAATCTAAATTTGTGTCGATTTTCACCGTAAAAAAAAGGGAGGGGGGGTGACCGTACTTATAATGAATCACCCCGTACACCAGTGGTTCCCAAACTCTGTACACTCGTGGCACATCAGTATTAGTAGTTGTAATAACTTTCAACAATCATTGTCTACTTCCACGCATTGTTTGTATTTTATTTTAGTTAAATTATACGAAGTTTGCAATTTTCTTTGCTTTTCCCAAAACAATATAAGGGTGTTTTTACCATGAAATATTGTTGATTTTTAGTTATGCGACCTGTTGTATAAAGTACATAGCTAACTAAACGGTGTGTAACCCTTGGAAGGATCTCGTTCCCATTTTTCATTGCTCCTGGATTACTAAAATAATCACTCCGTCCTTTAAATATTCTACAATTACATTTTTCTTTATGTTTTATATTTTATAATAGTAATTATAATAACAAATTATTATTCAATTAAGTTCGATTTTAATTTTTATCAAATTTCCGCGGCACACCCTTTGGGAACCACTGCTACTGTAAACGTTTTTATAATAGTAATAATCCATATATATATATATTTATTATTATTATATGGCGAACGAGACCTGGACAGGGCCGGGGAATAATGTGTCCTCCGCCCATTCATCATTTGAACCGCGTAGTGTTCGGTTTTTTTTTTTTTTTTTTTGCTCCGCTCTCTTCTGCTATATCCCATTGTCATGGAAACGGTTTTATTTTATAGTGGTCAGAACTGCGTACACAACACGTGTCGTAACGATTGCCCGTGATTTATTATATGTATATTATTATGCATTACTATATTATATGCATTACTACCTTCTATTCGTTCGATTATTATATGTATTATAATAATGGACCCGACGATTGTATAATAATAATAATATAGTGTTCGATGGGTTCAGGGTTCAAACCCCCCCCTTGAAATTTGTTTTTAAATCAAAATAAATAAAATTATATATATATAAGAATTATAATAATATTAATAACATTATTTTTATGTGAAATTGCATAAACTTCATGATAATGTAATTATTATTATAATGCAAATAGATTTTGTTGATATTTTTTTTGTTTGTCCTAATTTATTTAGTCAAAATACTTATTTTAGATTCTGAATGAAGTGAAGAAGCTAGTGTTTTTACAATGATGTTTATTTATTTATTTTTTTCTGTGTACAACTTTATGTATAGAAATACTTGTCCAAAAGTTTCGATCAATAACTTTTTGAAATAAAATTTAATACGCCCGTCAAGAGAATACTACCCGTTGTGCGAAGTACACCCATCGTGCGAAGTATGTCCGGCTTTTTTATAATCTAAACCCCTCCCGAAATGTCATGCTGGCTACGCAGAGTGTGTTTTTGGTATTTTACGAATGTCGGATACTTTAGAGACTTAAGGTCGGAAACGTAAATGGAACTTTCAAAACGTTTATAGAAATTAGAAATAGTCAATAGAAATTCGAAAAATAATTTTTGTTTTGCATAACGAAAAAAAAAGGAAATGCGCACACGGGCAGGATACAGGGCCTATTTTCAGTTATACCGGTCACGTGTATCTATTTATTTTGTTATATTGATTTTTTATGTTTACACACACATATATATATATATATATATTATATTTAAAGAAATATTTGCCCGAAAGTTTTGACCAACAACATTTGCAATCGAAAATTCGACACAAAAAAGTATTTTAAAGGAATTAAGTAAGTTCAAAATTCTCAAACGAATTTCCCCGAATTTGACAAAAACGCCTTTACGACTTTCTTTTTTTCAAACTAAACTTTATGAAAATTTACATTTAGATTATTGAACATAATATCAGGAATATTCTGGTGAGAGAAAAATGTTTAAAATATGAAAAGGTTAGGTTAGGTTAGAAAAAACGTTTTTTCTGGCAGTTTCCTCTCATCAAAATTTTTTTCCCTGTTTTCAATTAATAAAACAACTGACCGAGTGAAATAAGGTATAATACTCTGCTCGGGATCATTTTATCGGAGTAATGGTGGTGTATCGTTTCTTTAAAAATTATTAACACTCACACCGAGTCCCTCACCTCAAAAAGCGAAAAATACCCATGGTGCGAAATATGACCACCGGTTTTTTTTTTTTTTTTTATGCGAAAGCATTATGTTATATCATCCAAAAAAGTTTATACGACTAAGCCTCGAGACTGCGGACGGACTTACTACGTCGTATCGGCGGACATTTTCTTCGTATCTTTCATATATACATATAATCCGCGGAAATAATAGAAATTTAAGAAGATTTTTCGATTGCGGCGTAAGACGTTTTGTCGAATACTCTTCCGTGAGGTTTTGTGGAAAAAAAAAAGTTTTTTGTCCACCAAAAATACACATAACAAAAATGGCCGAAAATAACGTGGATTATAAGTTTGAAAAAAAAAATAGAGAGAGAGAGAGAGGGAGAGAGAGAGAGAAAAGAAAAATATTTACCCCCACGCAATACGTCCGGTTGGAACAGCCATACTCAACCTTTTTTTTTTTTTTTTTTTCTACTTAGGCCTCATTCATAATTTTGTTCCATTACGTTGAAACGAAGGTGTGTAGGAAGCCGAAGGGCGGACTTGAATTGAGTAATAATATAAAAATTTAAAATACATTAATAATTATAAAAAAATTAGCGAAATTAATTATTATATTTTGCACAGTTGGTAAAATAAAATTTTTTTATTAGTGGAATTTTTATTGTCGAGACATTTTTTTTTTTTTACTATTTTAGTAAAATCATATTTCTTACGAATCTCTCTCAATACAGGCGGGTGGTAACCAGAATTTTCTCAAGGAGAAAGTTTACAAATTACATTATTATATACCACAAATTACTTTACTTACCTGTATTGATTTCAATAATTCCTGTAGGGTTATCATAATTTCATGCAATTATTATATTCTTTACACGGGTGCACAAAATGTCAAAAAAAAAAAAAAGTGTAAGCAATGAAATAAAAATTATTTTTATATATTTTTTTTTTAATATTTTTCATTATATGTATTTGACTCAGTTGCATATATTCAACCGTATTTATTAATATTTAGATTAAAAAATAATACAATTTTTTTTGTTACTAATAATTGATGTGTTTAAATGTAGTTTTATCATGTCTCATTATAATTTTTTAGCTTTTATATATTCTTAGTCTTTTGAGGAAAACTCAAAAATGAAAAAAACATAAATTTCGAAATACATGTCTAATGACTAAACCATATTTTTTTTTTATTAAGTATTAAAGATCAGCGAAACAAAATTTCCTGGAAGTGCTGATAAATCGACCTCTCATGTAAAAAAAAAAAAAAATAAAGCTTAGGTATAAAAATATAGTAAAACACGATCTAAATATACTATTGAGCAATAGAAATTTTAAACATAATATATATAATATGTAATTATGATTTTTACTAATTACACACAAATGTCATATAATAACCAATTTAATTCGAACAAAAAGGTTTTAGTCGAAAAAACTATTTGATTAAATGTTTTATCATTTCTTTTTTTTTTTCATTCTTAAAAATATTCTATACTACTATTTTTTTTAAGGGTGTTCGAAATTTCACGGGACAGGTTGTGACCCGATAACCCACCCCCCCCTGTCTACGCTCTTGGGTCTTTAGCAACTTACGGTTTGCTTATGTGTAGGGCGGAGGACTTGTAACATTTGCATATTTGTTTTGCTCAGTTGCAAAAGTAGCATAGTACGAAATAAATATGTTTCATGCTTTTACAGAGCTAGTTTTGAAATTTTATTTTGCATATAAATGCATATTTTGAGTGTATTTTTATAGTCAATTTTAAACTTTTTTGACACAGATTCAACTTATTTCAATTTTTTACAAGTCCTCTGCCCTACAGTTATGTGCGTCCGGTCGCCTTTTCTCAAAAATTCTATTTAATCTTTTTTTTTTTCCAGGAAATTGGCGCACTAGCCAAAATTCCTTATCAAAAATATAATTAAAATTACAAAAAACAAAAATAATAAAAATGTGTTCGGCAAGAAGTTAATCACATTATTATTACTTCGTATTTTGCTCGCCTCCGGGGCGCTAACCATCCTCCCCCCCCCCAGAAACGCAGTAAAAAAAAAAAAAAAAAAAACACACATCGTTATAACACGGCATTGCACAGACTCGCGTTTCGCCCTCGGTTTTTCACGGTCGTGCCGTTGAAATATTATACTTCATAAAAACGTAATCTTCAACCTGGTGTGGGTATACCTACACGGACGTTTTTTTTTTTTTTATTTTTTTTTATTTACGGCCGAAATTACAAAAAATATAAACCATTTACTTCGGTGCAGTTCTTCTCGTGTACGCGAAAACACACACGTCATACGTTTTCATTTCTCGTGTGTGTGTGTTGCTATTATTATTATTGTTTTTTTTTTTTTATTTAATATTTTCCTCCGAGCGGATACTTCGTCACGCCGGTGGTGGTAGTCTTCACGTTTTTTTTTTTTTTTTTCAACACACGTTTTGGCCAGTGATGATGTCGCAGTGACAGATAATTTAAAATGTATCCAAGATAAATATTATTATCGAAAAGATATTGAACAAAGAAAATAATAATTGTCTAGATAATGATAAAAGATAAAACGCTATTTATCCGGATAGAGAAAAAAAAAAATAAAAGCATTTAATTTTTTTTTGTGAACTATGAAATGCACCTGTAATATAGGTAATGCAAAACCGTTATTTTGTTTCATATTATTATCGTGTTTATTTAATAAAAAAAATAAATAAAAAGTAAATTTTAATAATTGACCCAGCGGAGTGAGGTCTACCGTTTCAAAAAAAAATGTAATTCATTTATGCAAAACAAATGCTCTGATTGTAGTATAGTTTTTGCCCAATCAATTTTTTCCAATTTCAATATTTACCATAAAAACATTCTTCCAATATATATAATTTTTACAAATTTAATATTTCCCCCGAAAAAAAAAAAATGGTCATCATTTAAAATTTTAACTATTTTTTTTTAACAATAAATAATTTTTTATATTTGTTGATAAGATTATTGATTAAGATTATATTGATAAGATATATTGATAGATTTGGTATTGTTAAAAATAACTTTTAGGAAAAATGGTATTGAAAAAAAAGAACTTTTGGGAAAAATGGTATTGAGCAAGAGAACTTTTGGGAAATAAAAAAATGTGAAAAACAAATTGGGAACAATGTGTGTCTCCCTACCAAATGCTCTATTTCACAATATTTTCTGTACGCGAATCACCAAAAATAATCTGATAGACGTTTCTGGTTTGTGCAGGGTTATTTTATACCGTTCCCCGGGTTTGTAGAATATTATTTTGTACTACCCTCTTTGGAAACCGCCCCGAATTAATTCGCGTCTAATTCGCACTATTGTTCGAGTTATGAAATCGGCAAACACGTACGAGGTCAGATCCTTTTGTCAATTATTTATGCGAATTCAAGATAAATGTGTATTCAGTCCGAAATCGGTACATATATATTATTTATAATAATATTGAGTTGTATACTAATTAAATTACATTGTTGTTGGGACGACTGTATGGGTTGAATAATAAGTAAATACCTTTTGACGGCACGCAACAATTGGTGTTTACCGATTTTTTGAACCGACTTGTTCTCTTCTAAGATAATGTATTATTATATTCGTTCATCCTTCGTTCATAGGCACAATTATTAGAGAGGTACTTGAGGGGGGCTAAGCCCGCTCGAAACTGTTTATAGCCCCCCACCCAGAATTTTTGAAAATTACATAAAATTAATGCTTTTTCGGGGGGCTAAATTAATCATAAAAACAGATTAGCCCCCCTAAAAATGTTTTCCAAGTTTCACTAATACAAGTAGGCTATTTTATATAAAAATATAATCTCCTTTTTTCCCGTCAAGTTTGATAATTAAATAAAAATAAAGTAAATCAATGCATCTAAATCTGATATTAAATTATCAAACAAAGATTACCTAGAAAAAATTACCTTTTTTTTTTTTTTTTTTTTTTTTTTTTTGTTTTTTAAAACCGTG
>JAIPRM010001899.1:401-33916 GCA_025469315.1 Stegophylla sp. TES_Ste_2020 | reverse complement strand
TCCGGTTTCAAAAAGTTATTGATCGAAACTTTTGGACAAGTATTTCTATACGAAAAGTTGTACACAGAAAAAAAAATAAACATCATTGTAAAAACACTAGCTTCTTCACTTCGCTCAGAATCTAAAATAATTAAATATATTATATTATTTATAATAAAGAATAAACATATTCTGGTACCTAAGAGTAGGCCTGATTTTAAAGTCAAAATATAAAGTTATGGTTCATAATCATAAAACCGAAATTAGTTACTAATTATTAGTTATTTATAACTGTTATAAATACTAAGTAACCAAATATTATAAAGTAGGTATTTCAGATAACAATTCATTTTTTTATTAATTTTATATATAATATATGATATACCTATATTTATTAAACAATTTTATCTGTCATATTAATATAACTCATTTTTTTTTCCTTGGGAGTTGAAAGGGGGGCATATTCGTTAACCCGGCACTGCAGTACCAATAAATCGATTTATCAATTTGTCGTATAATATTATATATATAATGTATATATATGTCGCATCCACATTTCACGAAATGGATACAAATTTCACGAAATGGAACCGCGATTTCTCCACTTCGCGTAATTACACAATATGGATAACATTTCGCGATTTAATGAAACAATGAATTTACAAAATACTTCTTCAAACATTTTTGTGTACTAATGCTAGCTCCCAATATGCGATCTATCTTCGTTTTGTCTACTCGCGGCACGCGGCTTATAACAAGCGTAGGTTAGTTTACTTTAGGTCGACTTGGCTTCGCTCCGCACATCAAAAATATCTCGTGGCTTGCTGTGCTACGTGGTTACTTTTCGGCTTGATAATCTACTTGTTGCGGGAAATCGGAAATGGGCAGTACCAAATTGCCCGCTTATTAAACTGCCTACTTCGGACAGCAAAGTCGATTATCAAGCAGAAATTTCCCCACGTTGCACAACAGCCGAGGGATATTATATAATTGTCCCCCTTATAAGTGGAGTCGACTAAAGACCCTGTAAACTAACCTATGCTTTAAATATATATAAAAATAAGCCGGTAGTGTATGCCCAGAAATATGGACATCCAGTGGTCGAAGTGGGGTGGGATACGGGGGGATGCAATCCCTCTACTTTTTTTCATCAGCGTTTTCCATCCCTCCACTTACTTCGAGTAAAATTATTCATCCCTCTAGGATTTTGAAAAACTAATCGATTTTTACTATAAACACAGTGACGTTACAAGGTTTTTCTTCAAAAAATATCTTTGAATAATATTTAAATAAGTGCTTTATCGGAATAATCGAATTAAAAAATCATTATAGAAAATCTATAAAGCATTTTCTATATAAATGGTGGAAAGACAGTTGAAGAATTTTAAAAATATGTAGATTGTAGATTAAACGGAGATTAATCCAAAGAATCTGGCTGTGAATAATTTTGTTCTAAGATTATTGTTAACTTAGAGAAACTTGAACATGCTTCCACGACGGTCTTAATACGATTTAATTTCAATGTTTCAAACGATCTGTATAAAAATAAATATGTTGGTCTACCTTAAAGTAAATCCAAAGCAAATTTTATTTTATTTAGTGTTATATTCTCATTAATTGTACAATTGATAATTGAGATAATTCATAAGTTTGTTCACTTTTTTATTTTATTAGTTAGGTTAGCATAAACAAATACATTTAAAATAATTTGGTCAGTAACCTTGTGTTGAGCATGTCTTTTTTTCAACGATTTAAAAAGAGACTTATTTTTAGACTATATTTTTCATTGTGTTTTTTTTTCTTTTTGGAGAATATTAGATTAGAATTATATTATAGAAATTGAGTGTTTTAAATAGATTACTAACCTAACCTAAATTTTTAAAAGCTTCCAATTTTTCTTTTTTTTTTTTATAAAACACAACATTTAAGAATCAATAGTGTTAGTTTCATCCCCCCACTTATTTTTATCCACCTCGAACACTGTGGACATCCAAATGAGGGAACAAATTCCGTTATGTATAGTTTAGGTATTCATTTCGCGAAATGTTATTGATATTATTATTATTATTATTATTATTATAATTATTGTTATTATTATTAGAAAAATGAGGTGGTTGGACAACTATCTGTATTCAGGGAATCGTGGACATTCAGCAGCTCCTCAAAAAAAATATCAACTGTACGGAAGGCGTTTAAATGATTCTGTATCAGCAGGTAAATCCTTTTTTTTTTCCTATATTTTTAATCATAAACTTTTTTATATTCGAGTTATACTTAGTCGCGGTAAAATAACTCGTTGCATTATTTTAGGAGCACCAAATACTACTGAAGTGACTAGATCAAATCATGTCGGTCTTGTGCCCGATTCATTGAACTTACCGTATGACATGTCTGTGAGAGAAGGGATCCCTGTGGCTACTTCGCAGTTCACAAGACACATGGCTGGTACTAATTTTATTTATTTTTTTTCATAAATACAATTTTTATTTACTAGGCTTCGCCTCAGACCCCAGAGTCCCTATGGGTGTTATTTTTGGGCGGTACCGGTCGAAATCAAATTAGGGATATAATGGGCATAAAAATAATTGGATTTCTTTCATTTTTTCAGTATCAGTTTATACTAAAACACCTATGTTTGTTGTAAATTTGAGTTCATTAAACTAAAAATTGCTAACAAAAATTAAAAACATCCTGATTTATTCATTCATTATTAGAGAGAAGAGTATAATAAAAAATTTACTTTTTTCAAATTTGGCTGATGTAATTGCTAATGGACTTCTGTTTAAAAAAAATCTTAGCATTTTAAGTAACAGTGTTATCACGTTAGAGTTTGTAAATTCGGCCTTATCATATTTTATAATAAGATATAATTTAGTCGATCTACTCTAAAATTATTGCTATCATTTTAAATACATGAAAAAATGGTATTATTAAATTTTAAAGGTTGTTCTCGAGTAATGACACCTCCTGAGCAAATAGCCCTCAATCATACGTATGCATTGCCAGCTGAAGGACCCAGGATGTCTCGTAACAAACTCAAAAGTAGCAAGAGGAGCGAAGAAGAGCAGTTGACAAGAGATGAAAAAAGAGCTAGAAATCTTAACATTCCAATCAGCGTAGATGACATAATCAATTTGCCTATGGATGAATTTAATGAAAGATTATCCAAATTTGACCTATCTGAAAGTCAACTGACATTAATCAGGGACATTAGACGTCGAGGAAAAAACAAGGTTTGTGATTTTGTGCTGTGATGTTTTTATCACTAAAACTTATTTTACTTCTTAATATTATACTGTTATTATTTTTATTAATTAGGTGGCAGCTCAAAATTGTCGAAAACGTAAGTTGGACCAAATTCTCAGCTTAGCTGATGAAGTCAAACAAATGAAAGACCGAAAGTTTAATCTATTACAAGAACGCGAATACTTAATGACTGAGCGTATGAGAGTAAAAACCAAATATGATTTACTCTACAATCATATTTTTGCAGTAAGTTATACATTTTAAGTAAATTTCAAAATTTATTAAATAACATTATTGTTTTTTTTATATTTAGAGCTTACGAGATCCTGATGGAAATCCATACTCCCCTTACACTCATACGTTGCGGGAACAGCCAGATGGTAGTGTCAGTATTGTACCCAGAAATAATGGGACCCAAACCGACCGGAATCCTCGGTCCAAGCAACATAAGGACAAATAATAATTAAATTATTTGATACTTGCTTATATTTTTATATTTAAATGCTGTGATAAAAAATATGGGTGGTCAAATCACCAACAAATTATCAGGGAGCTGCGTGTACTTAATTTTGCTCAAATATAATACACACTTTTTTTTACATTTTAATCCTAAAGACATCATCAGATTAATTAGATTCTCCTTGATAAAAACTTTATTTATTTATTTTTAAAATAAGCTTTATTTTCTTTATTAAAAAATAAAAAAGAATTAATTTAATGAATCTTGATCTTTGATTAGATTTTTTTTTTAATATTTTGCCATTTCTTTTTGTACTTCACTCATATAAAAATATTTCACTGAACAAATATTTTGCTCAAAGTCTTTAAAGAATTTCTCCTAAGTTAAATTTCATTTTTCTTTTTATAAAACTTTATCATTTCTTGTATAGGGAAACGGATGGTATTGGTTGAATTTTGATAATTCATTTTAATTTATTTTTAACTTGGTGAATATCTATTATTTATTGTAAACTAGTTTTTTTTTCCTCTAACCGCAATGTGTTGAAGATAAGATTATATATTGTAGTTTTGACTTTATTAATATTGTAAATTAATATATATTATATTTAAATAAGTGATAAGGTGGTTAAATTTTTATGACATTTGAAAATATTAGTTATATTTTGTATTTGTGGTGACTATTAGGTTGGTGTCTATAAATTTGTATACATAAATACACACATGTAGTGTAATATTATTTATTTTGACTTAAAAAAAAAAAAAAAAAAAAAAATGTATAATTTTTTTGTATATTACTTGTAATACGTACAACTTAGTCTAATTAACATTTTTAATAATATTTTCTTTTTGCCTACTCTGAAAGATTCATTGTTGACTATTATTTGAACCTTTACCTATCACAATATCATGTCTATCTTTCATATAATATTCTTGTTTGTAAGTGTATTATTCAAGTACAAATATTGGGTTACCTGAGTTGTTCAACATTTTAGTTGGCTAAAAGTTAAATCACTCCGAAAAAGAAGACATTTATTGGGCCATATTTTGGTTTCCCTCAAAGTATTCTATCAACAAAATTTATAATTATAAATTTTATAAATTTACTTAAGAATAATCAATATATTATACAATAAATTGTATAATAAATGACAGTGTATTTATAATTATGTATTTAGTGGTTGTATTTATATTAATGATTATTTGTTATAATTAAAATTTTAATTAATTAAAAAAAGAAATAATTTTAATTGGTATCTTTCACTAATGTGATATTTCTAGTGAAGATATTTTGGACATGGAATATTTTGAAGCATCCTACATTTTCCATGTACAGTTGAACCTCGATTTATCATATCTCGAGTAGCGATTAACCGTGTTTACTCTTCTGAATATTTGTGAACAATAATTCTTCATTATCCTGGTTAGGTTCCAACAAAGTTGCACGGGTAACAAAACCACGGATAATGAGTATAAGTAGAAGTATAATAGCGAAAAATTGTTTAGATTGTTAAAGTATAAAGTGTCTGAATCAACCACAGATAACGAGGAATTACTAGGTACCGAAAGTAAAGAATGCCTGTGCGTATACCTCTGTAATATACCGTGGTCAACATGATAGATAATAATGAAATGTGGTAGGATCGAGTAGGACCAGCTGCTCTTAGGTACCTAGTAATTTAACAATGTTAGTTTGCAAATGTTTGCTTACGCTTATGGGTAAAAATGTGAAGCCCCCCCCAATACACACACAGATGTGACTAAATTTAATGTTCTTCTATGACAGTTGTTCTTAACTGGTGTTTTGTGAACTTTGGATAAGTGTTACGTCAAAATTTAAAAGTCATTAGAAAAAAAAAGTGTTAGAAAAACATGAATATTTTGAATTGTTAATTGTAAATATGCATATCAGTCAAAATCAAGTTTGAAAAAAAAAAAGCGTTTGATGTTAGAATTTTGATGAAATTTGTTAGTTTTACCTATAATACTCTTTACTCTAAAACATACATAAAATTTTTCGAAACTTGGTACTTAAGTAGAGAATTTTTTTGCAAATATTTTTGTTCAGTTAAATTCCTTATAAACAAAGAATTAAACATTTAACAAGGGATGGATTGAAAAAAAAAAATTGGTGAATGTACGGATAAATTATTAAGATATTCAAAGTCGGTGGATGCAGGGGAGTATTTAAAAGAGGACAAGGGGAGGCTAAGCCTCTCCAAAAAGTAGTTTTAGCCCCCTCCCCCCCAATCAAAATAATTAAATGCTATTCGTATAGATAAATAGTATCATTAATTATGAATTATATAGCCAGCTTTCATGTTAGTCCCCCCCCCAGAACAACAATTCTAAATATACCCCTGGGCGGATAAAAAAGTTTTACAATACTAAAGTATTTCTAGAAAATAAAACATCATTGTAAAACATTTCGCTTCACTTAGAATCTTAAATGGCAACTGTATTCATTATATTGAATATTAATTTGTTATATCATAATGCATGATAAGGGTAATAATAAATTTTGTTATAACAATCACAACATTTCAATAAAAATACAGTGTACAAATATTTACCACAAAACTATTGATATGTTTTCAGTGAACAACAAAAATTTAAAGATAATATTATTGTGTAACAGGTGAAATTTAATTAAATTGTTAACAAGTTATTGATCTATGAATAGTTTACTAGTTTATATAATAACTTAAAATTATATGTATATTATGGTAAATTAAATGTAAATAAACTTTTTTGAAAGCTAAATTTTGAATATTTACATTTAGTTTTGAAAAATAAGTGCTAAAGTCTATTAAATTTTTAATTTCAATAATACTATTCATATTATTTATTGTACACGCATGAATAATAATCGTTTCATATAGAAATGTGCAGTGGTAGCTAGAAATAACTCAAGGGAGGGTGGGGTTTGAATGATACTTTTTTTTTTTTTTGCTCATTTCTGAAATATATTGTCTCACGGCAGTAAAACTGTAAGCGCACCACCGAGTTGTACCTGAATAATACAATTTTGTAGTTCGAAATGTAATCAAATAATACATTTTTGATTAGCCGAATAATGATATTTGTGAATGTTTATTATTCCTACACAGGTAAAAATATAATATAATAAGGGGAGGGGTTGAACCCCTAAAACCATCCTCTGGCTACACCACTGGGAATGTGGTCATGAATTAGTCACCTTCACAGAAAATATTTTTGAATTTTGACATTAATGTATGGATTGATTGAAAATACGATGACAAATAATATTTATTATAATAAAAAGGATTACAATTTTATTTTGTAAATTTCACATAACTACAGAAAAAAAAAAAACAAAATTTAATAATATTGCACAGAGGTTCTCACACAACGTTGACTTAAACTATGTAACAAGAATAAACTTTGTTTGAATAAATAGCTCATTAAAAATGACATTCAAACAACTCAGTACTTTTAAAATTAGCAAAAACCTATCAAAGTACAAAAGTAAAACTAATTGAAAAGTTTTCAAGACTTTGATCAATACTTTTTAACAAATTATCACAGAAAATAATAATTTTAAAAGTTATAAAAAAATATTGATATACATATTTTAAAGCCCTCTTTCATTTGGGCAATAATATTTAGGTAGTAAAAATATATTAAATTTTAGTGTATAGTACAATATAGTTACAATAAAAACTTAATTAAATAATAACTAAGTTTATAACCTACTCTTTTGACCCTGCAATCATGATCATTTCCTAAACAAAAATAAAAAAATACTATTTACATACAATATTCATTAATATTACTTAAATGATAAAATAACAATTTAGTTTATGACTCACACATACTAATTTAACATCAAATATTACATAAAATATTTTTTTTTTTTTTTACTAAGGAATATTACTGTAATTTGAATATTTGTTTATTAATTGCATCATTGTCACATGATACATTTATATAAATTGACAACATCAATGGACTATAAACACCTAATATTAACAACCTGATAAGTAGTAATCATAGGTGCAATTAGGGGGGGCTAAATTAATCAAATAAACATGTGAGCCCCCCCATTCCTCCTAAAATTGTTTCTAAGTTGTGCCAATAGTAGTAATAACTAATTTAAATAATTAATACAGCTAATCACATTCAACACATAAACAATAAATAATTCAGAATAAAAATGAAATTCACATATATTATGAAATTATAGAGTTATGTTTATGTACCATAGCATTACCATACATTCAATCAATGTACACAAAACACATTATATTTTGGTTTATGTATAGTAAATAATAGTAGGTTGAACTCGTACTTTAAAGGTACTATTTTGAAACTAATTTTAAATTTTGAAAATAAATACAAATTTTAAGAAGACTTAAAATCAACAACAATTAGGGATATATACAATATCAGAGATTGACAATTAAAATTCAATTATTTTTTATAATATATTGTATTTTTTTAGTAAATTTTAACTTGGATTAATATGAAATACAATTAACTGAATAGATTGTAAATAATGAAATAAATATTAATAAACCATAGATAACTTTTGAGATACTAGATTAGTGCATATTTAATGCCTTAGGCAATAGAGAAATATTATTCTTTATAGTAATAATACATCTAACACCTATTCATATTGTAAACAAATATTGTACTTATACAGTATAATTTATGTATCTTAAATCATATTTACCAAATAATACTAAATTGGCTAATTCTAATATGACGTATACAGATAAACAGATTGTGCCTCAATATTTAACTGTGCATAGACTTTAAGTATGACACTTAATTATATGTAAGTAAATCAGGAAACCACAACTCTGATTTACATATTCACTACATTACTAATCGTAACTCTATCCAGTATACATGATTCTTAATATTCAATATTGTTTTCAATTTTGAATAAATAATTAAATAATAATGTTAATAAATTCTTGTATTTAGGTTAATTTTGACTTTTGGGAACTGAAATAAGAATTTGAAATTACAATTACCCTAACAGTGACAAATAAAAACTTATTTTGTTGTATCGTGTATAATAAAGATATATGCTTTTTAAATCTGAAAAAGTATATATTGAATACTTGAAAGTTTTAAATAGAAAATATTTTAAATAATTACATATTTTTTAAGTATGTTAAATGCTTAGTTAAATTAATTCAGTTATAATATATGTCAGTGCATTTTTATTATTTTATAAGTGAAACAGGAGAGGAAGAAGGAAATAAATTAAAATTATAAAAATAGTATGGTAACATTCATATTTACTAAATGAATACCCAAGTATCTTAAGATAAAATACATTTTTTTAGCTAAAAGTTAGATATTCTACTCTTGCATTTCATGATAGATTATAATTAAAAGCTTTATAGCATGCATCCCAATAACTTCAAATGTATAGAAACTTTTATAAACAAAGTAAAACATAATAAATACAGCAATCACTCGTTATTCGTGGAGATTATTCTAAGAAAGTAATGTGGATAGTGGGATCATGAAGAAAAAAAAAATTAAAAATATAGTATTTGGCTACTTAATTTAAAAGGTTTAATCTGAAACCTTATAAATAGCCGTTTTTAGAAAAAGTATTGAGAAATTGGAAAAATTATCTCTTTAAAGTATCATGTGGGTGCGATTCGGGATCTACAGAGATACTGATTGAAACTTTTGGGCAAGTATTTTTATACCAAAAAGTGTTCACAGAAAGAGAAAAAATAAAAAAATGAAATAAACATCACTGTAAAATCATAAACTTCTTTATTCCTTTCAGAATCTAAAAAAATAACTGAATTGGTAATGAAATAAATAATATGCTAACCTGATGATAAGTTTTTCACTAAATTAGGGAATACTTTTCTGTATCACTTTGTAGTGAGATATAAAATCTAACATAAATACAAAATTTGTTACAACATTGGCACAATCTAAAAACTATTACAGTTTATTACTGATGTAATATTCTTTACATGAAAGTATGTAAGTAGATAATTATTATTCACTGTATATTCCCAACTTTCAACCATAAATAATTAAAACTATGGACAATGAGGAATTCTGTACTATGAGTATGTGTCAGATAAGCACTTTTTATATTACCAATAATTTTAGTGAATTTTGTTATATTAACAAGTAATCTTTGAATGCTTTTAAGGACTTAAGCTGTTTACGTAATGCTGATATGAGGTCAGTAGGTTGCACTAATAATGATATATCTAATCCAACTGCATTCAAACGGTCTCTAACTTCAGTATCTTTAAACAGCAAGTTTAAAGGACGAGAATTTATTTCTGTTAGTGTCCAAGTGGTTAGCGATAATCCATCTAATGTAGGAGTGCGACATGATAGACCATGAGTAGCTGCTAAACTATTTGGTAATATATCTTTAATTTCAGCTGTGCCACCTTCTTGGATAATACCAAGGTCTTGACCTTGCTCCTGTCGCCTCACCACATATACTCGACCACAAGGAACACGTCTAATAATTAATTCGACCTAAAACCATGATGAGTATTAACAAATACTGAATAGCATAACAATGTTAAAATTTATATATAATACTAACATAAAGACTTGGCCACGCACGTATTAATTTATGAGCATCCATTGAACATGTTACAGGTTTTCCTGCAACACTCAACAACTGATCACCAATATGTAAAGCATTATGCAACATTGGATGTTCTTTTTGTTTCCATCCAGCAATCCATACAGTTTGAAAAACATCGACTAAAGCAATGGTATTAATACAATCTTTACGTCTTAACTGTAACCGAACTCCAGCAAGATGAGACATTTCTTTTTTGAGTTGTAAGACTTGCTTCTCGCGAACAGTTAATCGACTTGGACTAAACAAATCTCTATTTTCAGCCTGAGATTCGAATAAAAAATTTGAATATATACGTTTTACAGTTAATAATTATATTATTAGTTTACCGGTATATAAGGAGTCGGAACTGGTTGCAACATGCGTGGACTATTATTTACAGCAACTCGTATTCGATCAGCACCAATAGCAGGATGTGAACTATCACTATTTACTTTGCGTCGAGCACCTCGACCACGACCAATTGGTAGCTACGAAATAAAAAAAACAATAAGTAATGTTTAAATTAGAAAATATAACTGTTGGTTAAACTGTACTTGAGATCTTGATGGTAATATTGCAATATCTGTAGGGACCAAACTGGACAATGTAGGTGGTGGTCTTGACTGCATTGCAGTAGGTAGTACTAAATGTTCATAATTACTAGTTGTTTCTTCAATTGAAGGTGGAATCACTTCTTGTCTTTTAAATCTTCTCCTAGGCCAGCCTTCTTCTGGTTCAGCCATTCTAACTTTAATTCGCTGACCTTCATTTGGCACTTCACTCGTAGATCTTTGTGGTATATCATCAGTAATACTTGTTTGATCATTAGACTCTGAATGATTACTAGATCTAGCTCCACTCATAAAATCTTCTACAAGAGATGTATTACGAGGTTGGTGGTGTCTGCTAGACTGCCTTGGAGAAACAACAGAATTTTCAGATGTAGAAGAATTTGTTGATCTAATAGGTCTAGGAGAATTTATTAATGGTTCAGATGATGTTTGAGGTAATTGCTCGTCTACTTGGTTTAGCACTTGCTCCATTTGATTAAAATTGAATACTTGATTATGATTTATTACTTCTACTATGGTAACATTGTTCACTGGTTCATTAGGACTCCTGTAACCCATTAATTTATTAATTATTATTATATCAAGTATTTAATATTTTTTTATTAATAATATTTTGATATTTTAGTCACTCACATTGGGTTAGGACTAACAGGAAGAGTTGAAAATGTTTCTTCTGAAGAAATTTCTGTAGAATGACCTTCAACCCTGCCTGAGATAAAAATTAATCATAAAATTAAATTAAATAACAAAGTTTATCATTTTTATAATATAAGTTTACCTATTGACTGAGTTACAGAAACTACAGGTTCAACACCTGGTAAAACATTAGAGGGTAAATCACGCAATGGAGGAGGGGGCAATGGTGAATTAGGATCTCTAGTAGGCAACAAAGGGGGTCTAGACTCAGGTGGTTTAGTATAGACATTTTCTTTTGGAGACAAAATATGCATTTCTCGTAATTTCATGTCTAAACCTTGTACCCAATCCATCATTTGATTCCTGTAATAAAAAATCAAAACAATAACTGTTTTATTATAACAGTGCATAATATAACAAATATAAAAATAATTAATTTTACACTAACCATGATGGAGCAGCTAGACGTACAACATCTGAAGCAAGCGTTACAACAAATTCATACTGGTATTGTTGCTGATGATCACCAGCTATTACTGGTAATGGACAAATAGTAGCAGAAACATGGACGGTATCTGATAAAGGTACGGTATTATCTGGACGATGCGCAGTTGCTTTTTTTTGATCAACATAAAATTCCAAAACAGGCTCTGTGTCGTCATGTATACAAAACACAGTCCACAGCTTCTGACCGCCAGTTAGTTTCAGGGCAGACTTCTTATCCACGCCAGCTGGAAGCTTCCTCAACCATGAATTTTTGTGAATTTCCCTGAATTGCACTCCACTCATTGTAGATTTAAAAAACAACAGACATTTACAGGAGACGCTAAAGTGGATAACATTGCAAATAAATAAAGATCTTGCATTACAACCACTTGTGATATAACATGCTTTAAAATAGTCATAAATACCATAAAGTAATTAATAACTCTTGTGCAGCAATAACCAGTAAAGTGGAACATAATAACATTTGTTTTTTTTTTTTTTTTTAATTTAAAGAAAGTAAGAAAGTACTCACAATCATAATATCGATTTTACTCATTTGTTTGTAAATTAATTTAACTTTAGTTAGTGGATTTAAGACAACTCCTTACAGCGTTAAGCGTATGCCATTGTATCGCGTATCTCCGCCCAACCCGAAATTTGATAAAATAAATAAAAATCATTTTAAATTTGAATTTTCAAAAATAAACCAATTTTATAAATAATAAATACTAATAAAAAAAAGTTACATTATTTTTATTACATCCTTTTTATTGTTCGAACTTATTGTTTTGATTGCCAAATTGATATTCACTTAAAACGGCAACACTGATAATTATAATAATTATGATAATATTACAAATTACATAATATGACACTGTATATTGTGTAACACTGAGTCTATTGTTCTCTATTTTATTAGAAAAAGTAATATAGATAAGAATATCTAGGATAGTTAACTTATCTATGAATAATATTATGACCACTGAGCACTGAATAGTTGGTGATATTCAGTCATTCAGTGATCACCTATTCTGTATTGTGACTTATGAGTCGTAAAGTTCAAATATGAGTACTCCTACAAGTACTATGTCAAGCAATGAAGTACAAGCGAAAAAAGCAGACCGATTGAAGAAACTTAGAGATCTCCACATAAAACGAGTGACTATAATTTAACATAAAGTTAGATATTAAGTTATTAAACCTTGTTATTATTAGCTCCCTATATTAAAAAATAAAAATTTAATGTATAATCCAGCTAGTCCTACAATATTTACTAGGTACTTAGGCAACAATTATGTTTTTAGTTCCTATATAGCATTTTATGTTGAAAACAATGGTGCAACAGTAAATTGCAAAAAATTAATAGTTTCACAGTGGGGGAAATTGAAAATTGACGTATTTCAGTGTTATTTGGAACAACATTTCTACTTTGCCGGAAACAATGGAACATAGACTATTTTTTTATGAATACATCCCTCAACGTACTATGCAATGTAGAGGCATTTCTGTTTGATAACTGGGAATCAAAATATAACATGGTACTGAAATGCTTTTATTATTACTGATAGATTATGAGTAACCTTGCATATAAATTTAATATTATATGTTCAAAATGCAAATTTTAGTGTTTTAACTTTGTAATCAAGTTCGTCCAACAAATTCTGTTTACACCATATTTATTGTCATAAAAAACAAGGGAACCAAAATAATAAAAATTGAAAATTGCCTGGGAGTTAAACTACTTATGCCCTTACTAATTATTACATAACATAATAGGTATAAATTATACATTTATTTCACTTTCTAGTCCCAATACAAATTATTTCTACATTATTTTAATGGGTCTTATACATTAAAACCCATGGCCGTATCCAGCCATTATTTTTGGGGGGCATTTTCAATTTAAGGTGAAATGAGAACATAATTTTTAGAATTTTAACCAATTCGAACCATATTAGTTTTTAGGTATAAAAATGTACATACTTTTATTATTCACCATATTATGTAACAAACATTTTGTTTTAAACTTGTAAAGTATTTCAACCACATTATACATATAAATATTTTCATAATTATTTAATTAAAATAGATTAAGATTTTAACCCAACCTGACCCGAAGACTGCAGAATATTCGTGGTGCGAAGTATGTGTTCAGCTTCTCCATATATTTTTTTTTTTAATCAAAACGTTATTACTTTTGAAATTTAAAATACGGGCAATATTTCCTTTTGCCATAAAATTCCTCACGTGTTTATCTATATGTGGCGAAATTTTCATAAAAGTTGACTCTTTTAATAATTTTTCACATATGTTTAAATTTTAAAATTATGACTCAAATTATGGTTAATCCAAATAATGGCAGATTTATCCACCTAATTATTACAAAATATTTAATTTACTGTTTTTAGGGTGGAAAATTGAATAACAGTGAACTGTATCGGTCAACTTTTATTCACATTATTGTTAAGATTATAAGTGCCTAATTTTTTTTAAAAGAGCCTTAAAAACTTCAAAACATGACAAAATTAATCATTTTCACAAATAATGAAATGGACACAGATTTTTGTGTTATTACTTATTTTAAATAAAAGTAATATTGCTTCAATCATGAAAATATCAACAATACCTTATCATATGTAAATTTTGAATAGAATGTGAAGATTAAACAATTCTTAAACATACATACCTACTCAATATAAAACTGACAGTTATTGTTTATAATTAACTGAAGTTCATCTCAGAATCATTTTAATTAAAGAAATGGTTTTATTGTTTCTTTAAAATTCAACATATCCACTAAGACAATGCGACCCGAGAAGCATAAAACACTCATGGTGTTAATTTTGTTTTGCTTTTTAATATATACCCAGAACGATTTGGCAAAGGCAATAAATGTTTGTTTTATTAATAATTTTTAACTTTTTTTTTTTTAATGAAATTATTACAGTATTTCATTAAAGCAACAACTCATATTTTTTTTTTTTTATTAGGTATCCAAATTTTAAATTTTATACTAGCTTTTCGAAAAAGATCAAAAATAACCAATTGGTGGATTTAATTTTTAGAAAAATATTGGTACTTAAATTTCTAAGATTTTTTTTTTTTTTTAATTTTCATATAATTTAATAATATTGTTAAATACATAATATCACAAATATCATTGTGTTTTTATATATAATTGAATTATTCACAAACTTAAAAAAAAAATAGACATGATAACATTAATTTAAGCACGAATATTTTTCTAGAAATCAGCTTTGTATAATAGTTACTTTGAATATTTTCTATTACCGTATTATAAAATTTCAAATTCAAAAATTTAAGTCATAAAAAAAATTGTATATTCAATTTTATACACAAGTTATTGCATTTGTCAAATTGTATTGGGACATCCAGTATACATTGTAATATGGTAAGGTATATAATATTAGTACAGTTCACTTTTTTTATGTTAAAATTATTTCAATTAATTAATATCAACATTTTTATTTAATAATAGAATGAAGCAAGGGTAAACAACCACAAAGAAGTGATTGAAGAAGATAAACAAATGAAATTGCCATCAAATTGGGAAGCTAGACAAAGGAAAGCCGAATGGTTGTTAAATGATGAAAAAGTCAGACAAGATGCCAAAGAAAAGGTACATATTGAATTTATTGAATGTAATGTGATTTTTAAATTTATATTTGGAATGTTTTTATTGTTTGTAATAATTTTAGGGGCAAGATTATGATCGTTTAAAACTTTTAAACATGACTGCAATGGAAGCGGACGCCATAGAAAGAAAGAAAAAACGTAAAAATCCTGATATGGGTTTCTCAGATTATGAACAAGCTACTGCTCGTCAGTACAATAGAATGATAACAACCATGAAAGTGGACATGGATGCATATCAAAGACAAAGAGAAAAACTGGGCAGTGCATTTTATGCAGAAACCAATACTTATTTACATGATAAAATCAAAGATTCAAAAGAAGGAATTGATAGAATGGTTGATGATTTAGAAAAACAGTATGTTTATATTTTAAAATAATTATATTCATGTAACATATAATTTAAATAAAAAATGAATTTTTCTATTAGAATTGCTAAGCGTAACAAGTTTAGCAGGAGGAGAACGCATAATGATGAAGCAGATATTGATTACATCAATGAGAGAAATATGAAATTCAATGCAAAATTGGAACGTTATTATGGAGAACATACAACACAAATTAAGCAAAATTTGGAAAGAGGAACAGCTATTTGAATTTAAGTTGAATATCATAAATTGTAACTTTTTATCTCTTTTGTATTGCATATAATATTCATTACACATTAATTATTTATTGCATTTAAGTTCAAAGTTCAGTTATGAAAAAAAAACAAAATATATTGTTCTATTTGTTTAAAGATAAAAATAATTGTGCACAATGTTGATTTAAATATACTACCAATGTTCATTGTGACTTATTGGTAATAAAAATAAATAATGTACTTTTTCTTACAAGATATTTTAAATAGAATATAAATTGTTTATCAAATAAAAGGAAATAATGCTCCAACATTTAAAAATATATACAAACAAATGGTAATTTATTCTTTACCGAACATGATAAATAATATAATGATTAAATTCACTTATCTATGTTACGGGTAGAGTACCAAAATTGGATAATGCACACATTACCTGGGAGATGTGAACACTGCCCATGTCTGTTGGATGAAGTGAAAATATTATTTGAAAAACCTTTATTTTGTAATTTAACCGCATTATTTGTACATTATCTATCAATGAGTGGGTAAAGTGTTTTAATCAAATAAAATACGATAAAATGTCAATTGTAGATAATAGTCGCAAAGCAAGTCGATTATCAAGCCAAAATGCCACAGAATTGCGCAGTAAGCCGAGGGATATTTTTGATTTACGGAGTTGACCAGACACCCGGAAACTAACCTATGCTGGTGGAAATTATATGACAGAAGAACATACACTACCAATGTGACCTAATTATTTATCCAATGTACTTAATTATTTATCTTCAAATAATTTTATTTTCCATCTTACCAAATGTACTTCAAACTTCACCCACACCACATTAAATATTGTGTAAATTAACTGGATAATATGTACACAATACATATTTAAGGTGGATAATGTATACATTATATTGTTCATATAGATAAGGTATACACTACTCAGGTATTGTGTACACTACTTGTTTTCTTAATTTACCCGTAACATATAATACATGTATAACAACTACATATCATCACCGATAATTTCATAACATTATAACTTTTATAAAAAATTAAAAAGTATTTAATCATTACAATACAAAAGTTAATTTTTACTTGAATATATAATGTAAAAAATTACATGGGCAAGTTTCAGACTCAAATACCATAAAAACTAGCCCTTTATTTAAATGTATCACAAAATATTAGGTGAACTTTGTTTTCATCAAATAATCCATATGTGAACATGACATGTTTCACAAATATACAAAATACTTCAATATAAACTTGTAGTTTTCCCTATAAACAAAAAAAAACTGAGTTACATAATTATTTGCAATTGAAATATGATGATATTATGACAATGACTTATGGTTTTTTTAAAGTGATAGCAACTATAAAAACACATCATCACTGGCACTTGGAAAAACCTAGAACATTGTGCAGTATTTGTCTGCCTCTTTAACAATGTGCTGACATACTTTGGTGATTTATGCGATGAGTAACTCTTACATGAATATTTCCAGGATATGGCCGAGAGTTACCTAAAAAAATTTTCATATTTTTTTCAATTACAATATACAAGCAATGTACACAAATTACATTTTTCATTGATGCCATAAAATGTATTGTATAGTAGTAAATATATTAATTAAATTGTATTTATAAAAAAGAAGCTGGCTGTAATTCGCATTATAGGTATTCTTCGCTCCTCGGATCAGGTACTCATGGTGAATATGTTGAATTTTAATGAAACGATAAATTAATTCTTTAATAATACAATTTTAAGCAAAGGATGTTAATAATATAAAAAAAACAATGATATTTTTCATTTTTAACACAACCACCAAAAGTATCTGAGTGAAGAATACATATGATGCAAAGTATATCCGGCTTCCTTGTTTACACATTACTTTAATTATCTTTGCTTTAATTTACTTTACTTATTTCTATCCAATAAATAAAGAAAAGACAATTTTACTAAAAATTAAAAATAAACTGATGAAAAGAGTTACAAAAAAATTCCAAATTTTTTTTCACATTTTCAAATATTTCAAACCAAAATATTTTTCATATTATTGCCTATCATTATTTAATATCAGTTAAGTTTGGATTAAAAACACGCTTTTCTAAAACAAAATAGAAAAATGAATTTACACAAATATATGCTTATTTTTTGTTTTCCATTCTGTGTTCACTTTTATAGAAAAACCAATGTAAAAAGCTACAATCATCCACTTTTTTAATCAATATTTGGCTCTAGATGGTATTTATACAAGCATTTTTTCAAATTTGCATTATTTCAAAGGATTGACACTTGTCGCATTGATTGTTGACCATTGTTGAGTCCATTGAGCATTATATATAATTAATATATAATATAAATAATTAATAATTATTAATAATAATTTATATCTATAATATTTGAGCATTGTTAATAACCAATCATGGTAACGTAGTAATTATTGTTTCATGGTTATTGTATACTAACTGAACCTCTACTCAAAATTGTTTTATTAAAGAAATAATTGATCATTTATTTAAAATTCAATATTGATAAACATATATCGGTGTATATTTTAAGTATATATAAAAATTTTAAATGTTAGTAATGTTAAAATTCTCACCAGAACACACTGCAAAAAATATCAAACTTATGTTAAGCATTGTCTTGTTAGATTTGAAGTTAATTTGGCATTCAAGGGTATATGGCTGTTCATCACTGAGGTAGTTGTACCTAAATCGAAGCGAACCATGTTACACTCTTCACATACTGGCAATATTGGATGATTATGGAATGTGCACATAGGACAAGCCCAATTTTGATTTTCTGAATGTTCTAAAAGAAATATTTTAAAGATAAAAGTAATAATTTAAGTAATTTTCAAATTTAAAATTATATAAATTATACTTAAAAATATTTACAAACCTTGATATTCTCTGTGCATTTTCCTAAAAGCCTTTTGTCCAGTATAAATTTGATTATTAAATTGTTCATTTATTTCACTTGGTGGAACTAAAAATTGATGAAATCTTTATTTTATATTTTATAAAATAATGTTAATGAAGTCATCTTAAATTTATATCTAAAGACTAAAATACATTGTTATACAGTAATCTCTCGTTATCCGCATTTTTTTTAACCGCAGTTTCAATTATCCGTGGTTGGGTTCACGATAACATATTATTAATACAATTGCGATAACGTTTTACCGTTATTACACGAACACTGTAGAAATTTATTTTTGACAATTGTAGGTAATTATTGTTATATCTCTATAGGTATAACACATATACATTATACATACTTATACTTATTATTGCAGATAAACCACAAAAGGTTATCTACACATGCACGATTAATAATCGTCAATTGCTCAGTTATAAGGTGATATTTGTGCGTGACACATGTGCATGTAGAATGTACATGTAGATGTAGAAAATAAAAGGAAGCAAACATCTATACAAATGTTTTCCATTGTTCTTAATATGTTTGTATAGATAATAAATAAATTAGTTGTATGAATTAATAAATTATTAATTGATTAATAATTGATTTTTAAAATTAAAAAAAAAATAAACCTAACTTCCCTTTTTACATTGATTTATGGCTTCGTTATCCGTGCAGGATTTGTGGAACATATCCTTCGCTGATAACGGGGGATTACTGTACCACAGGAAAAATACTAAAGTATTCATTCAAATTTTGAAACAACAAATTGATTATTAAGATAAATTATTTAAAAAAGCTAACATTTAAAATCAATACATAAATAAATATCTATAAAATAAATTTACCTCTATTTCCTGTAGCAATCTCAACTTTCACAGTTAATTTGTTACATTCTAATCTTAAATATTCAATATCACTTCTTAAACATTGAATCTAAATTAAAAAATGTATAGGTACAAGAATATGTAAGAAAAGAATAATAGAAATTATAATAACTTACTCTACAAACCTTTCTGGAATAAGTTCCCCTTCTGTCAAGGTCTTCTTTCATCATAGCCATATTATTTTTCATTATTTCTAGTCTTTGTTTTTCTGCTGACAGTGCCAAAGCCAGCCTTTCCTTCTGTTCTAATTGAGCATTAATTACCACTATAGAAAAAAAAAAAAGTTATTTAGAACGTCATTTGTAAATTTGGTAAACAAATTCATTGGATTATAAAGATAAAACGGTAATGAATACCTACTTTTAGTTTTAGGTAAAATATTATCAATGTGAGTTGAACCAGGAAGAATTTTACTTTCAGTAATTCGATTCAATGATTTAATGTCTGTAGGAGATACCATAATACGAGAAGCAGTTACAGTGGTTTCTCCTTCGGCATCAATATTTATATGAAGTTTTGATTGATAACAATTTCTTGGGTCAGTAGTTGGATCAAATGAGCAAGCAGTGTAAGTGAGTTCAGATCCTCCTCCAGCTGATAAATCTAAAGGAGGTAAAGGATCTTTCGTAGGTGTTCTCAAGGTCAAACTTACAGAAGTGAATGGCCGACATTGTGTATCAACTAATGGCACAGAATCTAATGAATTACAGGATTTATGCTTGCACTCTCCTTGGGGAGTTGATGGTGCATTGGATGAACATTGATATCTATTTATGTTAAAATCCAAGATATGAATGTTATCGGAATCACTTTTGCTTGAATTTATTAAATCTTTTGAATTATTTATTGGTGATATATTCGAAAATTGCGATTTAGGCAAAGTAACATTGTTTTGTGATATTTCAAGAGTCTTGGGCCTATTTGTCATTTTATCAACAATATCAGATGGATAGGTTTGTTGAACGTAGTTTTTTTGAATACTTTTCAAATTTAATATACAAGCTTCTCGATCACTTGAATACTAAAAAAAAAAAAAAAAATTATACATTTTAATAATAAATAAACATATAAAATTAATGCAATTTTAGTTTTTTACCTTGAGTACACAATCAGAAACTACTTGATCGGGAACTGTAGGAAATTGTTGTTTTAGCTCGTGAAACATTTGCATCACAGAGATCCTAGAATGTTTTCGGTGTTCAGACATTATTAAAAACAATTCAACAGCATTTCGATTGTTTACTTTTCTTTGACTGAAAACAAATTATATTTTTATTTATTATGGTGACAACACAAATCATAAAAACAAATTTCAAATCTGTATAGTTGATTTTATTGTATCTACATCAGTATTATGTCAATACTATAGGTGGAAATCAGGGGGCTTGGGAACATAATATTTAGAAAAATAACCTCTCTAAGGTACCAACTAGAGTCAAATTCGGTTTCAAAAAGTTGCTGATCGAGACTTTTAAACAAGTAGATATATATAATTATATATATAATATTAAAAACAAAAATAGGATATCAAAAAATAATTATGAATAAAACCAAAGTCTACCTATCTATAAATATTCTCATTTTCACTGAGATATCTCAATGAAAATAAATTTAGTTTTACTTGATTAAATATAATATATATTTCAAGTTTCAGCCTTGATAATAGATAATATTATTGTTAACATATATACCATAAAATTAAGCATATTAACAAAATAAATACACAATATTATATAACAATAATTGGTGTAACACCAAAAAAATATTTGAATTTAGAGAAATTAAATTTAATATTATTAGAAGTAAGTACCTAGTTACCCAAGTTTAATAGTGAATTAAAAAAATTGTGTTGATCAGACATACTAAAACCTTGATGTAAAAATTACTTAAATGCCTAAAACATTTAATTTACTTATTTATTGACTTCTAATTCTAAAGAACTTTAATATTTTATTTAAAATCTGATTTCCTACCTGATTAGGTATTACTTGTTGTTAGATGTCTATGTGAATGTTATGTACATTAAAGATATATAATATTTATAATCACTATGTATAAAACTGTTCGAAATATTAATTTATTCCACATTTTTCAAAAAGAAATTGATTACTTGAATAATTTTAACTTGAAAATTTTACTGAAAGACATGAATTTTAAAACCACCAACTAGTTATTTTCTTTAGGTTCAGATTGTTTTCATTTTCCCATTGGCCTTGAACTGATCATAACAGATGTAAGCAGTGTGGGCAATCACAGAAGTATGTTCAAGATATTATAATAATAAAATAATAATAAAAAGCCGGACACACTTCGCACCACGGATATTCTTCGCTCTTCGAGTCAAATACTCTTGATGGGTGTATACTGTGTAGAGTTTTAAAGAAACGATAAATCATTTCTATTCAATAAGACGAATCTGAATGAAGAAATTTAATAATATAAAAAACAATAATAGTCTTCATTTTCAACACACTCACCAAGACCCGAAAAGCGTAAAATATCCATGGAGCGAAGTATGTCCGGCTTTCTAGTCTACACTTTACTTTTAGATTCTGAACGAAGTGAAGAAGCTTATGATTTTACAATGATGTTTATTTTTTTTTAATTTTTCTCTTTCTGTAAACACTTTTTCGTATAGAAATACTTGTCCGAAAGTTTCGATCAGTATCTCTATAGAACCGAAATCGTACCCAAATGGTACTTTAGAGTGTTTATTTTTCCAATTTCTCAATACTTTTTCAAAAACGTGAAAAAACTGTCGAAAAATTGATGAAAAACGGCAAAATACGCAATTACCGAAATTTCCGTAAAACTGAAAATTACTTTTTGACATAACTTCTAAAATAATGCAGCTAGAGACATGAAATTTTCACCGACCACTAAAAATAGTTTGGAAAACATGTCATAACAATTTCAAAAAGATTTGATCAATTTTGACTTAAGTATGGCATTTTGAAAATTTCGGAAATTTCTCATTTTTTGTTAGTTTTTATGTAATACAATTTTCGATTTTTAATATTAAGACTTGAATAATCTCACTGACATATATGTCTAATTGACCTGAAAAAATCTCGAAAATCGTTAGTCAACTTTTTTTTTTATACCCGATTGAAGTTAGAATTTCGACGTAATTCGTTAGTTATTCCTACAATTACGCACTTTAATGTACATATAAGAAAATTGGCCAACCGATTGTTTTTAAATTTTAATGCTTAGATAGAGATTTTATTGCGAATATTTTGGTGCAATAAAATTTCTTACGGATAAAGAATTAAACATTTTACAAGGGTTTTATTGAAAAAAATTAATTGGAGAAAGTACGGATAAATTGCCTATTTTTTATTACATATATATCTTATTAACACACAAAAGGTTGAGAGGTTGATCGGTAATGTTTTATTGCATCTTTTTAATTATTGTTGATATTATAATTATGGTAATATTAATGTTAATTGACAGGTGGTATGTATAATATAATATTTTAATAGCTTAAAATCTAATTTGATTAAATATCCTAACAGCCAATCAGGTTTATATTGTTTGATGACGCAGTGTGTATACAGCAAGGATTTTCAGGATTTTCGTTTATGGTACTGTACTGTATAGTACTACCTATAATTAATTTTTTTTCTAATGTATTTTGTATTTTGTATTTCCTCGGAGATAATTAATGTATTTTGTTTTTTGTATTTATTTATAGAAATCAAATATATTTTGTATCTTGTATTTATTCAAAGAAAATTAAAGTATTTAGTATTTAGTATTTAAATAAAATTTAAAAAGTATTTTGCCCATCCCTGCCTGTTGTACCCCCTTAAATACGGCTCTGAGGCTGGGCTTACATGAAGACAACACAACTGACTTGCTATGCTGCCACTGTTATTCCATGTCATTACAAAAATTTATGTATAACAATACTTTTTATAGGTAGTGTATGGTACTGTTATATATTTGTGATATATATTAAATATAACTATTGATAAACTGGATTATGATATCATATCTTACAGATACATTGTGGATAATTTCGGGACTCTAACCACTGCCTAAATTTTAATGATGCAGTTACCTTCTGAAAATATATAATAAAGATAATACAATATAAAACACACAAATAAAGTAGGATTTTAATTTATTCAGTTGAAATTCAGTCATAGGAAGTTAAAATAAGTATTACCAATAATGTTCTGAATAAATAAATTGTTTAATATATAATATGATTGTTGAAAAAATTACCCTTTAAATAATTTTTTATAAAATGGTAAAATATATATTGGTCAATTTTTTTTTTTAATTCAAGTGGTTTCTTAAGTATAAAATAAACATATAATGTTTTTAAAATACTTTATACAATACAATAAATATGAACAAAATCTGTGTATGACTGTGTAACAAAAACTTAACCTACTATATTCGGAACAAACCATAGACACAATGTCTTAGAAATATATAAATTCAACTACTTTCTACATTTGCTAACCTTTACTGAATTTAAATGTTTTAAATATTTATTACATATTAATTATTCACGTATTTATAAATAATAATAATGGTTAAGCAAAAAAAATAAAATAATAATTCAATACAAATTTCTTAAGAATGTTTTTTTTCATATACAGACCAAATATCTAAAATACAATTTAGTATCTTTTTTTTTCTTCTTCAATAATATGTACACAACACTAATAATATGTGAATGACAATAGTAAAATAATTATTTAAAACTCATTTTTTGGTGTTTTTAGTAAAGCTGTTTTTAAACCCTATACCTACTTTGAATCTAAAACATGTATTTACACATGTTTTTCAATGCAACCTTGATTTTAAGGAGACATTTATGGAACATTAAAATGATAAAAATTATGATTTTTGAGTTATTAGAAACTGTCAACACTTAGAGATAACTTATTACACTAAAATCAATGGTAAAATTTAAATCATTATCAGAACCATAGTTCATAAAAAAATTATACTTTTAGCAAAATCAGGAAATTATTTAAATTTAACCAAACAACAGGTAAAATGTATAATAAATGTTAACATACAAGATAGTTTACAGACTATATACAAATTTTACTACAATTAATTATACTCCACTGAATATTTGTATTGAGTGAGGTTAATTATTTGTGTTAAAACTACATAATATATTCAGTGGAATATAATTAATTGTAGTAAAATATAACACAAATAATAATTAGTCAAACTGCTCTAAACCTCATTGAACATTGAACTTGAATAAATTACTTCCACGGAACAGAGAAATTAAGCTAAAATAATCATTATTTACTTTTGTTTAAAAAAAATATTCAGAATTTGACCTATATCTTTTATATCTGGTAACCACACCTTGTAAGTTATAAATTATAATCAATAGCCTAAAAGCCATTATTTTTTTCAAATTTGATATGTAAACATTTTTTTTCATTCCATTCACATTATACTGATTTTACGATTAATGTATAACTTAATAATAACATACTATACAATAATTGCTGTAATATGTTTCTTGTTCTTCAAAAAAAAAAAAAAAACTTATTTAAACAATGAAAACACAGTAAAAATAATGTTCAGTTTTAAATTAGATGATACAATTTAACAATGAATGAAAACAATGTAAAATGAAACTGAACATTATACAACATTTTTGTTTTAATTTAAAATTAAATGTAATAAATAACAGTTACATAACAAACCTAACAATTTATAAATATAAAAATTAAACATAGTAATAATAATTGAACAAGAAGTTTCAAAACCAATCTTTGTTATAAGTTGGCTTTGAAACTACTAGTGCAATCATCATGCAGTTTTTTTTTTAATTAAAAAGGACATCACAGAGCAGGTTTAAGGTATAAATTTAGTCCGATAAAGTTAGTAGTATTTCTAATTATATTTTTAAGGTCTTTAATATTTAATTGAGAAATTGATTAGACTTCATTTTTTAAACGACCCTACAGAAAAAAATCCAATGGCATGAGATCTGGAGATCTATGTGGTCAAACTACTGCTCAAAATGTACCCACTATCCATCGATTGCCACATTTATTTTGTAAATACTGTCTTATGACAATTGCATTGAATTCAGGTGCCTGTTCTTAAAGAAAAAATACTATTCATTTTTAAATTTCAAGAAATATATGCGTTACATACAAGTTTAAAACTTTTAATGACTTTCAATAACCACATTTAAACAAATTATATAACTTATCAGTTAAAATAAGTTATTGTTGTTAAATTTGTAGGACTTTAAGATATTATTATTTTTAGCACACTATAAATAAAATATTGTTTGCTTTATTAAAGGCTACAAATAAAATAATTTTAGAAATTACAAATAATTACCACTTGTATCACAAAGTAAAAAAAAAATAAAATAAAATAAATGATAAAAATAATAATTGAAATTAAAACTTTAATAATAAATGTTATGAGAAATAAATCATATTAGTTTGTTCAATTTATCTCAGTAAACTAACTAACATTTATGTCGAACGGGTAACTGAAGTTAATTAATTATTCAAAATGAAATTTAAATGATTTAATAATGTTCGCAAACCTACTAATACTACTAATACAAAAAAATACATGAAATTGCATATGATAACTCATACCATTTTAGGATGATTGTTTAAAAATTGTTTAAAAGGTATTACTATTTAAAAAAATGCAAGCTTTATAGCGCAAGCTCATAATAAAAGGGTTGAAAATTTGAAAATTGCAAAAAAATCTGTATTTCAATAGTATTTAACTATTTAAAAACACTCCACTTCAATCAAATATCATTGAACAGAATATTTACTGTTACCTTTAAAAGGATTCACACAATATAAAACCAAAAACAAGCAAAAGAGGAAATCTTTGTTACAGATTGGTTCCAAACTATATATTTAATTGTCATGCAGTTTATTTTTAATTAAAAAGGACATCATAGAGAATGTTTTAGGCATAAATTTAGTATGATAAGAGTTAGTAAGTAATTAGTTATTGACTAAAATAAAAAACTGAATAGCTTCTCTAATTGGAAGCGAGCCAAAAAACTTGTATGTATATACAGTATACTATATACGCCTCATAAAAAAAAACAAAAATATTGTTTACAAAGAAGTATTATAACTTTAATCGAAATATTTAATAAATAGAGATATTATATAAATCAAAGATATATTCTATAAATTAATAAATAAAAATGTACAATATAAGAAAATAATAGTTTTTCAACTTCATCTTTTTTTATAAAATAGTCGAATACCTCCCAGGTGAAGCCAGGTAAACTGGATGACCTACATATTATATATTTTATTTATATTTTAATGACATTAAATATGTATGAGATATTTCATTTAAAGTAATAATATTTAAAATTCACATACATATTCAAAAATCAATTATGTGCGTTAAAGAAACTATAAGAACTTTCTGATATAATGATGATTAATGGTATTTAATACAAGTATTTATTTAAATTTTGTTTTCAATTACAATTATAAAATGGCAAAAATAACATAAAAAAATCACAATTACTGTTTGTTCTTCAATGTGCTTTGAATTCTAGAAAAAATACTAGAAAAATATTATTTTATACCAGACTAGCTTCATTTGGTTTATTTTCATCGTCATCTTCATCATCATCCATCATTTGTTTTGCTAATATTTTTGCAGTCTGAAATTCATTATAATGTTCTTTTCTTTTTCTTTCAAATACCTCTCTTGCAACTAAAAGTATAGGATATTAATCAATTATTACTAAGTACTATATAATTAATATAAAGCATCACAAGAACTGAAATGACTACAAACAGAAATTACAGAGTAAATCAAAAAATATTTTGATAATTATGCATATACTGAGTATCTTGCTTATTCTCTCATTACATATTAACTCTGCATAATGCAAAAATTTGAATTTTTTCGTTATGTACACATTAATTCACTAATGAAACTACATTCATACGAAAAAAACTAATTTATTACTATGATTAACTTAAAATTCGAAAAGAAAATATTACTTTTGAAAATTTGGATGTTGTTTTTCTTTTCTGACTTATATTTTAAGAATTATGAATATTTAAAGTTTAGAAAAAGAATAAAGAAGCAAAGGGGATAGCCTTCAAAAAAATACTGTAACTACTGTACTACTCTAAACTTAATTTGCCTATAACAATGGCTCTGAAGTCGATGACCTTAAAATTATTAAGTTTTGATCAGTAACTTTATAGATCCAAAATCACAACCAGATTGTACTTCAAAGAGGTTATTTTTCAAATTTCTCAATACTTTTCCCAAAATCAGGCAAAAAATTGATAAAAAATGGCAAATAATGCAATTACCGGAATTCCTGTAAAATTGAAAATTGCTTTTTAACATAACCTCAAAAATAATGCAGCTAGGGACTTGAAACTTTCACCAACTACTGAAAATAGTCACAAGAACATTTCATAACAATTTCAAAAAGATTTAATCAATTTTGAGTTAAGTACAGCATTTTGAAAATTTATCATTTTTTGTTAGTTATTCTGTAATAAAACTTTTGATTTTTGATATTAAGACTTGAAAATTTAATGATCTCATAGACATATATGTCTAATTGACCTGAAAAAATCTCGGAAATCATAAGTCAACTTTTTTCACTATAACTGTTTGAATTTAGAATTTTTACAAAATTCATTAGTTTTACTCAAATTACACACTCTCACTTATATAAAAGAAATTTGGCCAGACCAATTTTTTTGAAACTTGGTGCCTAGATAGAGAATTTTATTGAGAATATTTTGGCGTGATAAAATTTTGAGCGAACAAAGAATTAAACATTTTACAAGGGTTTGATTGAAAAAAAAAAATAGGAGAAAGTACAGACAAATTATTGTAATATTTCTAATTAACACTCAAAAGGCTGGTAGGTAATGTTTTTTCGCCATCTCATGTATTCTTCGATGCTAAATATGATGGTGTGAATTAAAATCCATGTGCATTAATTGTTTTCTAATTATTTTATTCTATTTTGAAAATTCAATATTTTTGGTTGTTACACTAAATACCTAGTATTTCAACCCAACGTTCAACGATGTTACTGTGGTGCAATTGAATGACGAAAGCCCTTCCATGATTGTGCCAGGTTTGAAACAAACTTGGTAATCTGAATATTTTGTATTTTATTTTAACTGTGGCTATATATGCTATGACTACTATATGTGCCATGACAAACATTTATAAAAATTATGCTACAAATGCTGATTTACGATAATTAGAGCCGCTTTATTTTATTTTATTATAATGCTTATATTTTATTGTAATTTTAAATTATTATTTATGGAGTATAAATTAATAAATTATTTATGTGAATATATGAAAATTAATTTTCGTTTTTTTTGTGAATGTTGTATGTAACAAAATAATTTTTAGTTCAATATTTAAGTTTAATTCTTCAAAACTGATAATTATTATTGTGTATTAGTTAAAGCTTCATTCAGAATCTTATTATTGAAGAAATGATTTATCGTTTCTTTAAATTTAAATACACCCGTCAAGACCACCCAACATGTGAAGAACACGCATTTTTTTAAAATTGAGCATGAAAAACAATTTAAGTTTATGAATTATGCAGAATTAAATTGAAATAAGTAAAATTTAGTGGGTCACATCTTATATCAATTTAAAACATGACAAACCTTTGCTTTCTGGAGTTTCGTCTTCCTCACTAGATTCCTCTTCTGATTGAAATGAACTACTTCTTCGTCTTCCCCCTTCCTCGATTCTATAAATTAGTTCAAATATTATTTGTCAACATAAAAAAAAAATTTATAAAATATGTTTGTATCATATTTAAGTCAAGTTCTTTCAAAAGTTATGATCAAAGAAATATTAATTCCTAAATATATAATTTAGCTATAAATTGATAGACATCATTTGAGTATTAATATAGTTATAAAAATTTAAGTCACAATCTGAGTATACATCTAGATTTTAAATATAAATTATTTTAGTCATTTTATGGATAGAAATTTGCAAAACACTATATTGCCATATTATACGCAGGGGTGGTCCTATAGGGTGTACTTCATATACTCTCAAATCTCAAAGAATTAACGAAAAGAAAAAAATTTTTGCGATGGGCAATTCATATCTTTATTACTTGAATATGTATTTTTGTACAATAAAATATTAAAATGTCAAAATTACAATAACAAAGTCCAAAGGGATAGGCAGGGTTCAATTTTACAAAATTTAGTTGACAATATGCATCAGCGCTTGTTTAAAGACCATGAAAATGGTAAGTTAGGGAAACTTTTAAATATAATATAATTCATTATAGAAGGTATTTTTTTTTTTTTTTGGCAAAATTCTTTTCAATTTTAGGTGATTGATGAAACAGCTATTGAAAATAGTAATCTTTGATATAGGAGAAAAAGATGAATATAGGTGGGATCTGGGAAGATTTACAGAGACTTAATTCCCTCAAATATTTTTCAAACTCCTCTAAAATAACATGTATTTATTTTTAATAATAATTATGGGTATATTATACACTTTTTTCATATAACATATTTTTACAAAATTGATACTAAGTGATTACTAATTATTAAATAATATTTTACGTTTTATGTGAATATTTTGAATATTGAATGAAAAAATTTAATATATTGAATATATATGCATTTATATGTGTGTGTGTACTTATTTCATTTTTCATTATATAGCAAATACCTACATTTTAAAATTTTTAGACAATTTATTTTAAACAAAGTTATTTCATTATTTTTGACACGATATTTTCTAAATACACCAAGTAATACCTTTTTCGCAACTCCTCCGCATTTACACCACCATCCATTTCATCATCATCTTCAGTGACATCCCGTTCATATGGTGTTTTTGGTTCATCCACCTTCATATGACCATAGTCTTTATCAGGTGGATGTAAAGTCTTTAATATGTTCATCTCATCCCACTTAGCAGACTTGTGGGCTCTTTTATTTTTTTTACTAAAATTGCAAACACATTTTTACTATATTCTACTGCGATATTTGGGTTAACCGATTAATGACATCAATAATTTTAAATTGACTTACTCTTTTTCTTCATAACTGATAGAAGGTTTTAATATTCCTTTGGTTGGTTCTTTTTTCAAGTTCTCTGTTGGATCTTCAGACCCAATCGAGCTGGATGTAGAAGCCATGTCAAATTCAATTTAATTAGTGATCACTGTTATTAATTTTAATAGGAACTTCAATAACACATTATCTGCAATTAGGAATTTTAAATTATTTAGGAAATTGTTGTAGACTGATATCATTTTTTTTTTTATTATCACAAAATATTTTATTTTTTACGTGTGTAGATAGTACATGATTGTAGGTACTAACTTACTACAGCCGTTGTGTTACCCATAATTCTTGTACTATAGAGTACTCTATGCTTGTACTACACTTGACCGGCCCTCTTCATGTTTCCACCGTGGAAAGATAGGTGGCGTTTTAAAGTTACAGTATACACTACTTAATAACCTAAGACCGTGGAGTAATGAGTATACAGTACAAAATGTATAGTATATTTTATCGACTTTTTCGCCCCTCTTTATAACATTGGCCTGATTAAAAATAACTTAAATTAATTTGATATTAAGTATCATACTTTAATATTGAACACAGGTATCTACTTAAATTAAATATATTTAATCTATATAATATTGTAACTTAAACCTATTTAACATGGGTTTAAAATGTGTTATATGCATTGAAGTTTTCGTAATTTTTTCTAGGGTATACGCATCAGTTGAAAAGAGGAGATAACTCCTCTTCTCCCCTCAAAAAAAAGAAAAATCCTCTCAGCCCTTTCCCTACACGCCAATTTTTTTTTATAAATAGTATGAAGTTAATATCATCAAAGAGGGCTGCTAAATTAAACATAATAATATTTAGCCCCCCTCACCACAACTCTTAAAAAATTGTTCTTATTCTAGTTCCATCAATGGGTCGAGTTGAACTCATTTTTTATCATAACCCCATTTTGATTACTCAAAAAAAATGTTCTCTATAATATACTACATACACTTGCTACAATGCTAATTATCTATACTCTATAGTAATCTTATAAAACAATAATATTGACAATTTTAATAAAAATCTTTTTATTTTTTTTTTAAGTATATATTTTAATTCATAACACTGAATTTTAGTACATTAATATATAATATCTAATATATATATATATATATATATGTGTGTGTGTGTGTGTATGTGTGTTATATCCGTTCTAATAAACTGTACTGATAAAGTAGTACAGTTTAAGTAAAGTACAATTTTTCAAATTTCTCAATACTTTTTTCAAAAACGCGAAAAAACTGTCAAAAAATTGACAAAAAACGGCAAAATTTGCAATCTATGGAATTTTCATAAAATTGAAAATTGCTTTTTAACATAACATCAAAAATAATGCAGCTAGAAACTTGAAACTTTCATCAACTACTAAAAATGATCACGAGAACATTTCATAAAAATTTCAAAAAGTTTTGATCAATTTTAAGTTAAGTACAGCATTTTGAAAATTTCGGAAATTTCTTATTTTTTGTTAGTTTTTATGTAATAAAATTTTTGATTATTGATATTAAGACTTGTAAATTTAATATGATCTCACTGACATATTATATGTCTAACTGACCTGAGAAAATCTCAAAAATCGTTAGACAACTTTTTTTTTTATACCCGTTTGAAATTAGAATTTCGACGAAATTCTTTAGTTTTACCTAAAATTACGCACTTTATCGTAAGTACATACAAGAAAATACCGATTGTTTTGAAATTTGGTGTCTAGATAGAGAATTTCATTGCGAATATTTTGGTGCAATAAAATTTCTTACGGACGAATAATTAAACATTTTACAAGGGTTTGAATAAAAAAAAAAATCGGATAAAACACAGACGGATATTACGAAATATCTATAGATTATAACTTATAAGCATTTGGTTACTGAAGGTCAATAATGTTCTATTGCATCTTATGCATTTTTCGACGCTTAATACGATGGTGTGAATTAAAATCCACGTGTAACAATAGTTTTCTAATTATTTTATTTTTAAAATTTAATATTTTCGGTTATTATACTAAATATCTACTATTTCACCTACGAGGTCAAGTGATGTAGTATGATGCAATGGTAATCCACTCGGCTTGTCACGCGACAACAGTGGCGGAGTTCGATTCTCACCCGGCAATTTAGTTTTGGATTCTGAACGAAGTGAAGAAGTTAGTATTTTTACAACGATGTTTATTTTATTTTTTTATTTTATTTTTCTGTGTACAACTTTTCGTATAGAAATACTTGTCCAGAAGTTTCGATCAATAACTTTTTGAAACTCGATTCGTCTCTAGATTTTATTTTAGAGAGGTCATTTTTTGAATTTTTCAATTCTTCAATGTTTTTTTTGGAAAAAACTACCCAAAATTTGACAAAAACGACTCGAAAACCATCATTTTTTGATCAGAA